>JANAVB010042420.1:35527551-35770241 GCA_029216955.1 Iris pallida
GTACATTATTCTTTTGTGGCGTTTAGCCTCCGAGCACGTGTTTAGCTCGTGTTTTGGATTTTTACATTTAACCTACGAGCCTAAACATGATTTGCGTATTCTAGAATATAGCTAGAGCTTATCATGTATGACTATTACTCTTTCTAGTTCTTCACTTTGTATTACTAACTTCATGATCATCCATGTATATATAGTTTGGGATGCTTTACTATTTTATGTCTGATGATCATACTTCTTGTACTTTGTATTTTTGCTTGTGATTGAGATACCTAGGACTCTTGACCTAGGATTGACTGTTGGCTTGTAGTAGTAACCCCCATGTCTTGACAGCTTATACGTTATTTTAGAGTACTGGAGTACTTTGGTATTACGTAGCTGGCCTAGTCCGTCCCCACTTGACAGTATTCTGGTTCTGGGGCGTGACACCTCCCAATGATCTATATGATTTTACTAGTCAATTACCTAAAAGATTCATTTTCAATTCTCAAGTCGTGGACACTCAAGAATTGTCCTATAATGACGAGTCATGGGTACAAGTCATTTGCGAGATATCTCTGGCAAATGTTCTCAATACATATTACGCGCGATACAATAGACAATACTCATACTCGATTGTTTGTTTCCAAGATGCAAATAGATTAGACATATAACAATTTAAATCCAAGGTGTTAATAAATAACATGCATTCAATTTCAATTTAGAAGTCAATTTGAAAATCAATATGGGAGTGCGCTACTACGAGCCACTATCCAGAATCTGGACGGTAGAACAATACCTAAACGTGAGCCTATGTATATATATGGTGTACAATCACTTTCAATCTATAAAATAATACTAGAGCATGCTAAGATTTCATTTCAAACGAAGAAATTTGCAAAAACGAACAAAAATGGGTAAAAATAGCTTAAATCAGCCTAAAACAACCAAATTCGGCACACCGGCGGTACACTGTAGTATACCGACGGTATTTCAACCAGAAGACAGTAAGTTTCTGGACAGAAAATCGGTATTCCGTTGGTATACAACGGTATTCCGTCGGAATTTCGTTTATCTAAACAGCAACGAAAACTTGAAAAATGACAAAACTTGTTTCGGCCATAAAAATCTCATTTTAAATCAAAATTTGGATTTTCAAAAGTCAAAATTGCATAGAATTAAACTTTTTACAACATGGAAGTATTAGTTTTCATAAATTAAAATATTTGATATATGAATACCTTAAAATACTCGAAAATTATATCTATAAACTCAGATCTACGTTATACCACCGATCAAAACCAAAAGTGCTATATATTAAACATGTTAACAATTTAGATAAGCATATTATAGAACAACAAAACTTTAGTTTCTATGTAAAATCAAAAATAAAGCATGGTTATATCACATTTGAGCAAAATGTACTTGTCTAGGTTTTAGCAAACGAGCCTAATCTTCCACTCCACCACCAAGAGAGGTTCTGAAACCACACTCTAGGCCTCAAGGCCAAGCTTTCCTAAGCTTGAGGAAGAGGAACGAGAGTGAAGAGGAAATGAAGAAGGAAAGAAAAGAGAGGAGAGAGGAACTCAATGGGTATATATAGAAGGGGGAATTAATCGTGACCGTTAGATCATGATATATGTCAAAACTAAGTCAATCTCATCCATTGAAAGAAAACAATTGTCCAATGGATAATAGAATGCATCTATACTATTCACCAAAATATCTAAATAATATTCATCAAAATATCTAAAACACTATTCACGAAAATATCGGAAACACTATTCACAAAATATCTAAAATCGAAAACATCTAAAATGTGAAAAATCTGTCTGGGTGGTATGCCGTCGGTATACACCGGTACACCATCGGTATGCCGGTCCAGGAAAAAATCTATAATTTGAAAAATTTCAAACATTTCAAAACCAAGAAAATATGAAATACAGAACAAAATACGTATCCGTATATAAATACCGATACTGTGAGACGAGTCTCAGAACTCTCCACAATTTAGAAAGAATTCTGTCCTCAAAATTTTCTAAAGCCAGTCGAGCAAAAATACACATGCTAAAACAATATAAAATCATAACTCATCGAAAGAAAATATCCCGTGTACAAGTGATAATTGAGATACATAATTTAAATAAATGCGAAAATAATAAATACATACATATATAATACTAGAAAAGAAGCGAACTAGGAGGCATATGGAATAATATACCCCTGAGTCAGTTGAGTAGGGATTCGTCCTCGCTTGCCTATGCTGACTCACAAAGTGGAATTGGGTCAAGTCTCGAAGTAAGTCGGTACCAACGACTCAGTCGAGACATGACTCTAATCTAGGACGCACCTACGTAGTCGGGATACATGATAGATATCGCGTATTACGAGATATAGAGGCAGAAGAGTGGTACGAGAAACTCGCCTTCACTCATCGAATATGTCGAGGCGACCATTGTATTCCGAATATAGGTAGAATACAAGACCGTCAACAAAACCCAAGAGTAAGATAAACTGAAGGAAATGCTCAAAAGCTTACCTACAATCTGACCACCCTCGGCCAATATCTCCTGCAATCTCATTTTAAAAGCCTGCCCACGCTTCAGGGGTACTCGTGTAGTTTGCTGCTGGCTCGGTCCTGCCTGCTGGGCTTAGGCATACTGTGCTGGACGCTAGTGCTAAAATTGCTGAGACTGCGTCGAAAGCAGGCGCTGAACATAGGATCGTGCTGACTCTGCTGGTCCCCTCTGACCCTCAATCGCCGATGGTACTGGGACAACTAATGAAGCCTCTGGACGTCTACGGGGACAAGACCCAATCATATGATCAGATGCCCCGCATCCGAGACACTGACCATTGGTCCTCTTGTACTGGGCTCTGGTGTATCCAGGCTTGCCACAGTAATGACATCCTGGATGTCCTGACTGCCTAGACTGCTGTACTGATGCCACCGTTGGGGCTGATGATATAGTCTGACGAGGTGGTCGATGATCTGGAGCTCTGACTGCTGAGGCGGGGGCTGAGGACTGAATGGTAATGCCTCTCATCGTCGAGTGTGACCTCTTCTGACCTTCGGTCCCCTCTGATGGTCATCTCCAAGGATCTGGCTGCTCTCAGTACTGTATCGAAGGTGTCATAAAAATGGCCTACCATAAGTTGTTGAAGCTCCTAGTGCAAGCCCTGCTCGAACCTCCGAGCTCTATCACAATCGGAAGCTACCATGTGCGATGCAAATCGACTAAGCCTACAAAACTTTGCCGCATACTGATCTACGGTCCTCGTCTGCTGACGAAGGTTGATGAATTGTTGCAGGAGCTGGAACTTGGCTGAGGTGTGAAAGAACTTCTCCTGGAAGCGCTCCCGAAATGTCTCCCAACTAATAGGCCTAGAAAGACTCATCTCCTGTGCTACCCACCAGTTACGGGCAATGTCTGATAACTGCAACTTCACCACTGCTACCCTATCCTCTGTTGGAGTCCTAGCTGTCTCCAAAATGGCCTCGGTGTCCTGAAGCTAAGAATCGGCTGATACTGTATCTTCGGTGTCGAAGAACTGAGCTGGACGCATATGACTAAAGTCGAATGCTGAGTTGTGACCACGACGTCCACTCACCTCCAAAGCTACTGTAACCTCCTGGCAGAGGGTGTTGTTGGTATGGTCCTGGCCCTGCTGCAACTGTTGGTACCACTAAACCACCTCTGCTGGATCTGAAGCTGATTCTAATGTTGCTGTCGTTGTGCCTCCATCATGCCCCTTATCATCTCAAGTAGGAAATGCTGGTCTACCTGGGCTGGCTGTACTGAAGGGACTGACGGAGCTGGCTGAGCTGACTGAATAGGAACAGACTGAGCTGCCGACAGATGTTGAGATGGTACTGGATTCTGACTATGCGGAGGTAGGGTCTGATCATGACCTTCCATCTGAGCTGCCTGAGACAGTGGAGCAACTGAACCTTCGAAAGAAGAAGCAGGCAGTGTGTCCCTGAAAGATAAGGACACGGGATATCAATAATGGACAGGAACAGAACAAGGATATGTCAATCATGTATATAGTTTAAGGAAAACGAGAATGCGATAAGCAAAGGGAGATCAAATGAAGACAAATATAGGATTGAGATTCTAACAAGATGAATCTATAACAAGTCTGAAGACAGACCTGCATGGGCCACCAAAAAATTCTGTCACGCCCCAGAACCAGAATACTGGAGAACGGGGGCGAACAAAGCCAGCTACGTATATCAGAGTACGCCAGTACCCTAAGATACGATCATGACTGTCTAGAAAATAAGTAGGAAGACTCTAGCATGCCACTGACGACTCCTATGGTCGAACAAACCCTATCTCAATCCAACAACAAGTATCAAGAGTATATCACATATGAAAGTAAAGAGGTGCCCCAATATACTATATCATACATGATCATGAAGCTAGTGAATACAAAATGCCACACTAGCAAAGTACCAATATACATGATCACTATATCAGTCTAGATCTAGTATAATACATTATGTTGACCGAAGTCTGAGAAAGTCTCAAAATAATAGGGCTAACACATGCCCTAGCTAACACCACCCAAAATGAAATGAACGCAAGTGGTAAGAAAAGAAAACCCACTCGAGAGGAGGAACAACCACAGATCTAAGCAGGCGGCGGGTCATCCAGAGAAAGGTAGGAAGAATCCTCGAACTCCAGGGGTAAATCTGGCCAAACAAAACCAGTTGGGTCAGACCCCCAAATAACAAGTACCACAAGGAAGCTCAAGGTGAACGACAAAGCCCAACAACAACACAACAACATAATGACAGAAATAAATAAATGTTGTTTGAGACTAGTATGGTACCAATGTACGTATCTCGAGAATAAAAATGACTGAATGGAAATACTGAACAATATAGCAATAGAGAAGAATAAGCCGATGGGCAACAAGGGACTTAGGAACTACTCGAAGTTGGAGCCACAACCCTTAACCAAACAAGGACCGGAGTTGCAGAACCTTTCCCGAGCAAAACTTAGCCTCTGGCCACTCACCGACACATGGAGCATATAGAGTAGCGCACAATCAAAAGTGCACGGCCAATCAATGTCTACGGCTTGCGATCATTAACTAACTAGGGTTGTCATAAACCTAATTACTAGAATGCAATATAAGAAACTTCACAACCACCTACGCTGCAGTAACTCGAGTGGCCAAGGGGGCGACGACGGTATAATAAAAAGAAATACAACCAATCAATAATCTCTATCAATAGTAGACAAACAACATCTACTCAAAAATAAACATATCAATAGTAGATAAACATCTACTCAAAATCATATCAATGGTAGATAAACATTTACTCAATCAACAGAGGTCAGGGGCCCACACCAATCGGGGTTATCCCTGCCACTGTGGGGGCCCATAGCGACCTGAATCGTGGTAGCATGAAGTGTCCTCCCCTTCCAATGATCTATGTGAGTTTACTAGTCAATTACCTAAAAGATTTATTTTCAATTCTCAAGTCGTGGACACTCAAGAATCGTCCTATAATGACGAGTCATGAGTACAAGTCATTTGCGAGATATCTCTGGCAAATGTTCTCAATACACATTAAGCGCGATACAATAGACAATACTCACACTCGATTTTCTGTTGCCAAGATGCAAATATATTAGACATATAACAATTTAAATCCACGGTGTCAATAAATAACATGCATTCAATTTCAATTTATAAGTCAATCTGGAAATCAATACGGGAGTGCACTACTACGAGCCACTATCTAGAATCTGGACGGTAGAACAATACCTGAACGTAAGCCTATGTATATATATATGGTGTACAAACACTTTCAATCCATACAATAATACTAGAGCATGCTAAGATATCATTTCAATCGAAGAAATTTGCAAAAACGAACAAAAATGGGCTAAAACAGCTCAAATCAGCCTAAAACAGCCAAATTCGACATACCGGTGGTATTCCAGCCATAAGACAATAAGTTTTTGGATAGAAAATTGGTATTCCATCGATATACAACGGTATTCCGTCGGAATTCCGTTTATCTAAATAGTAACAAAAACCTGAAAAATGACAAAACTTGTTTCGGCCATGAAAATCTCATTTTAAATCGAAATTTGGATTTTCAAAATTCAGAATTGTATATAATTGAATTTTCTACAACATGGAAGTATTAGTTTTCACAAATTAAAACATTTGATAGATGAATACCTCAAAATACTCAAAAATCACATCTATAAACTCAGATCTACGCTATACCACCGATCAAACCAAAAGTGATCTATACTAAACATGTTAACAATTTAGAGAAGCATATTATAGAACAAAAAAACTTTAGTTTCTATGGAAAATCAAAAATAAAGCATAGTCATATCACTTTTGAGCAAGATGTACTTGCCTAGGTTTTAGCAACCGAGCCTAATCTTCCACTCCACCACCAAGAGGGGTTCCGAAACCACACTCTAGGCCTCAAGGCCAAGCTTTTCTGAGCTTGAGGAAGAGGAATGAGAGTGAAGAGGAAATGAAAAAGGAAAGAAAAAAGAGAGGAGAGAGAAACTCAATGGATATATATAGAAGGAGGAATTAATCGTGACCGTTGGATCATGATCCATGTCAAAATCTAAGTCAATCTCATCTATTGAAAGAAAACCAATTGTCCAATGGATAATAGGATGCATCTATACTATTCACCAAAATATCTAAATACTATTCATCAAAATATTCAAAACACTATTTACGAAAAATATCGAAAATACTATTCACAAAAATATCTAAAATCGAAAATATCTAAAATATGGAAAATCTGTCTGGGCGGTATGCCATCGGTATACACTAGTACACCATCGGTATACTAGTCCAGGAGAAAATCTATAATTTGAAAAAATTTCAAAGCATTCCTAAACCAAGAAAATACGAAATACAGAACAAAATACGTATCCGTATATAAATATCGATATTGTGAGACGAGTCTCACAGCTCAGGTTGGGTTGGGTCCATCGGGTTTATCGGGCTCTAGTATAATATTTGAAATAATTTTAAACAAAAGTAATATTAAACACGTAATCAAATAGCAATCAAGTCTTGATCACTACAAAATACAAACTGAAATAAGATTTAGGATAGGGAGTTGAAAAGTTTGGGTGAAAAAAATTTTGGATGTAAACTTTTTATTTAAGAAATATGTAATAATATGTAATATATATATATATATATATATATATATATATATATATATATATATATATATATATATATAAGTCGGGTTTCTGGTTCTTCGGGTAACTCGACACATGAACATGAGCCCAACCCGACTTTTGTTTGGGTTCAAATATTTTAACCCGAATTCGAGAATCTTCAACCCTAACCCAACCTATTAATGGGTTTACCCGATCGGGCTCGGGTTTAGCCCGCTCGAGTTGCACCCCTACCACGGAGAGACGTTAGGGCGAATAAGTCCACGGTCTAGCAACTCTTATACCTGCACTTTCAACTCTTTCAGTTCTGCTAGGGCCATTCAATAAGGTGCTTTCGATATCAGCATTGTATCAGGGAAGGTGTCGATGATGAATTCCATTTATCGATCCGGCGGCATCCCGGGCATTTCGTCTGGGAATACGTCCGAAAAATCTGCCACAACATCAGTCTGCATTATATGTGCAATATCTTTCCTCGTATCTCTAACTGATGCCAAGTATGTCTCACAGCCGAAGCGCAACATACGCCTTGCCGATACTACTATGGCCGTCTTCGTTACCGTTGTTAGCCCAATGATTGTATTATGTTTTTGAATATGGTTAATATGTTAAGTTTAGAATTTCTTTATCACTAATCTTCATACTATCGCTATAGCATTTCTACTTATACTTATACCTTTGGTGATATGTGCCTATTGGTTTACATATTAGTGATATGAGCTTATCTATCTTAAATTTAATCGGGTTGCCAAAATCAAAACTATGTTTTTGATTGTGGTCATTCAATTAAGTTTAATCATTATGATATCACTAACATTTATGCTATCACCTTAGCACTTATACTTAAACTCAGCATTGTCCTATTGTGCATTTAACTTATCATACTTGCTACTATGTATATTGCTTTGTTCGTCTAACATGTACATGCAGAAAAGCAATAAGCAAGATCAATGTGGACGTATGCAATGAAGAAATCATGGTGGGCCAAAGATGATGGATCCCACAAGATTTCTCTGAACCACCCGACGACATCTCCGGAGCCACGCACTCGGGGGTTCCGCTGCCCGGTCAGCGGACGGGGGTCGAGGGGGCAGCGCCCCTCGTCGGGGGTTCGGGGGCGAAGCCCCCGAAAGGTATTCAGTTTTCGCAAACTGGATATCTTTGGACAGCTGCCGCCAAGGAAAAAAGCCAGCACCTATCAAAGGAAGAAGCCAAGCCATGCCATCATCATTTCAAGACTCTGAAGAAGCCTGCACCTGCCTAAGTTTATCTGGAGTCTGTAATGAGTCTTAGGAATTATTGTAAACACAAGAAATGGATGGCAAAATCGAAAGCTAGGGCAGAAATAAGCCCAGGATCATTTTTGGTGGAAAACGGCATACCGACGGTATACCGGTGTATACCGACGGTATACCGGTTTTTGTTCACAGAAAGTTTCTGTTTACAAAACCGACATACCGACGGCATACCGGTCCATACCGACGGTATACCGCTTCCGAAATATTGAAATTCCAACAGTCGGATTTCCAGCCATTAATGATCCTAACGGCTATATTTCTAGCCGTTGCAATCCCAGACCGGTATGCCGCCGGTATGCCGGATCATACCGGCGGTATGCCGGTTCGTGACTGAAAAGTTGCCTTTGGCTTCTTTTCAAGCTTTGGTTATAAATAGCCTTGAACCCCTTCATTCAAGGTTGATGCTTTGAGCCTAAAAATTTCTAAACCACCAAAGCCTATCCACAAACAACTCTACAAAGCTTTTATTTGCCATCCACAAATTATGTTAGAGTTATTGAGTTGAAAAGAAAGATCTTCATCCTATTGTAAGGAGATCAAAACCTATTGTGAAAGGTTGAAGTTGGAGAGTCTTCGTATCCAAACTCTCGGTTGAAGTTGGGGAGTCATCGTATCCAAACTCTCGGTTGAAGTTGGGGAGTCTTCATATCCAAACTCTCGTGTAAGAAGTTGGCGAGTTCTTCGGATCCAAACTCGTGTGTAACTATTTGCTCAAATAGTGGATTAAAGCCGGAGAGAGTTCCGGGACTGGAGTGCCTCTTGGGAGGATACCAGGATATATCGTGTGTCGGTATTGTTATTGCTTCTTCTCTTGCACTTATATTTTTAAATTGTCCATTAGCTTGTGCTAAGTGCTTGATTAGTTAGCTTGACCCTATTCACCCCTCCTCTAGGGTTCCCACAACCGTACCACACGAATATGAGAATTATGTCTCGCTAGGAAGACGAAACACAACTCTCTTCTCTGCGCACTCGATCGTTGCATGGCAAGCACCTAACCAATCTATGATCAAGATTATGTCGTACTCCTTGATGTCTAGGACGATGACTTCCAAGGATAAATTTATGCCTCCGATGCAAATGTAGTCATCCCTACAAATAAAATTTGCAGGCATATCGACATCCGTTGGAGTGCTAACGCTAATGTCCATATCTTGCGATTACATGGCTAATTTATTTTCTTTAGCAAAATCTGCAGATATAAAACTATGTGTTGCACCCAAATCGAATAGTACTCGAGCAGGTATATTTTTGTACAGTAATATACATGTTACAATAGTATCGGACGCAAACGCTTTATCTCGAGTCAATGCATAGACTCGGCCTTGCGCCCCCTGGTGTAGATTTTGTGGGTTGACTGGCACCGCATTTTACTTCTTGAGCTAGAGTCGCTCTATTCTGGTTCAAAAAGTTCCTCGGAGGATGTTGATTCGGAACGTTTCTTAGGGGATTTTTGTAGTGCCCCGTCCCGCTCAGGCAATCGGAGGATTTGAAACGCCGACGATGTTCGAACTTAGCCTTGCAACGGCTGCTCGAAGACTCGCTCGATCGGGGCGACTCCTCGCTCAGGTGGGATAGTTTCGATGAACTTGCCTCATCTTAGCCTTCACATAATAACTCGCATATTTTCAACTTATACAAGTTAGGCATGATAATAAAAGAGACGCATCCACATAGCTAAGGGAATAATCCCGACGGGTCAGAATGTGTTAGAACATGAAAAATGGTCCTACGGTCTGCTTAGAAGTCTGCTCAGCGTGCTTTCAAAATGACACTCGGTCCTTCGTCCCGTGGCTTGGGAGAAGGAAGTTGGCCTAAGTTGCTAAGTTGCTACGAAGCTGGGATTAGCCTAAGTCATAGGCGTCGCCCTCGTATATGCTTGATAAGCATGCACGGTCCCGTCGTCCAAGGCTTGGCATTTAATTTTCTATTATTTAAGTCATATTGCACGGCTTATGGCTTAAGTCTAGGCACCCAAGAACTTGGTTGTTCAAGTCGAGCGTGTGCACGACACGTTCTTTCGATGTAAAGCTTGGCATAGCCTTTGCTCGTTGAGTCGTTGCCCGAATAAGTTAGACGAGAGTTGTGCTGGGCTATCGAAGTCATAACAAACACTGTCCCTTATTTCTTGCGGTTGCCAAGTCACATAGTCCCATGAGAATAAGGCTCGTCATATAAAGCATGTGACTTGAGCGATAGCGTCACCTAGAGAACAAGGTCTGTCTAAGGCACGAGCCACGATTGGTTTAGAAAAGCATGCCATGGACAAAGGAAGTCCACATGACTGGTTATCGTCGAGATCGGTCCCGCTACTTGGGAGTCTCGCTAAGTCTCAATAAGTCTCGTACACGAGATCGGTCCCTGTTTCACTTAACAAAATGCCCTTAAGGCCTTTGAAAGAAAATGAGAAAATGTGTACAAAAGTACAAGTAGATTCTGGAGAGTATTGCTATAGAAGTCTGATCTGAGAGCGATCACTTTGTTCCTTGGACCACACGATGATGATGAAAAGAACTGCTTGGAGAAGAACAACTGGAAGAACTAAGTCACCAGAAAGGTATCGACACAATTGGTACTGATGGCACAGTCGAATGCTTTCCTGCCTTGCTTCACTCTATTCTTGAAGAAAAGTTGAAAAGAAACACTATAGAAAATCACTTTGCTCTGAAAGTATCTGATCTCCAAAAGCTTGTTGTTTTCTTTCTTAAAAAAAGAAGTCTTTATATAGACTTGTCTTCTGTGCGTAAAAAGCATCAATATTGGGTCTCTACGCAGGCTATTAGGATAACTGTCACCCACGTACAGAAATTAGCCTCTACGCATGTTGACTCATGTCCCTAAAATAAGGAGAGCACGTACACACGTTCTTCGAGAAGTGTGGCATGAAGGCCACGTCAGAAAACCACGTTCCCACATAATCAGGACAAACTGTGCATTAAAATTATTGTTTAAACATGTCCGAGCGAAAAATAGCTCAAAGAAAGTTTCCTGCGTAAAGTGGCTAAAAATAGCCTTGAGTGTAAAGGCTCAAATAAACTCTACGCGCGCAAAATGAGTAGCTGAGATAGCCTTGAGCGTAAAAACTTAAATAACTCTTATGCGTAAAGTGGAAGCTGTTCCTCAAGCGTAAAGTAGCTCATTGGCACGCTAAACAACAAACTTCTCATCTTCTGTGCAATCATCTGTCAGAAAATCAATCTGTCAGAACAGAATCTTCATGCATTTAATGCAGCATGGACAGCTCATCCGCGTAAAGTCTGAATGTAAGGCTTTTTTGAGTTTGACTCAGTTTAACCTTTGCGTAAAGTCTTATTTGGAATTATCCTTGCGTAAATATCTCAATCTCCTTGACTTGGTCTTCGAATTTTATTTACGCTTCTACAAGACCCCCTTCAAAGTTTTCAAATTTTCTAATATTTGAAATACTTTGAACAGAAGCATAAATTTTGGGATATCCAACAGTCATCAGCGTAAACTTAGGGATACCCAACAGTCATCAGCGTAAAGTCAGGGATACCCAACAGTCACTTAGAATTCGAATCAACCCTTAAGTTCTCTATAAATAGGACTTCTGTTGATGAGAGAGAACTTTACTCATCTATTTTATTCCCTATTCTCTTTTTCACTTATCATCCAAATCTTTTTCGAGCGAAATGGCACCCAAGAGCAAAGCCGCCGCCTCAGCCAAGGGCAAGAAACTCGCCTCTTCGTCGACGGCAAGATCATCGGAGGAAGTTCACGCCGCCGCAGCACCATTGACCAACCCGAACGTGGCTCCGGCCATGATAGGTAGAAACCCTATTTCGAACAAGGATTTCGTTTGGAGAAGATGACTCAAGACCAAACGGAAAAATATGCTCACGTTATACGTGCCAGCATAAATTAAAAAATCAGAAATACGCTCACGTTATACGTGCCAACAAAAATAAAAATATTAAAAATACGCTCACGTTGTACGTGCCAGCGTAGAATCTTGAAAATACGCCCACGTTATACGTACGAGCATAAAAGCTCAAAATACGCCCACGTTATACGTGCGAGCGTAAAATCTGAAAATACGCCCACGTTATACGTGCGAGCGTAAAATTTAAAAAATACGCAAGTCAAAAGACTATATATTTTTCACATGTAAAATTTTACACTTTTGAACAGAAGCGTAAAATTAAAAAATACACTCACATTATATGTGTGAGCGTAAAATTAAAAAATACGCAAGACTGTATCTTTCACACGTAAAACTTTATTCTTTTGAACAGAAAAAAGTACGTATAAAAGTTTCATTCTTAGACTGCGTAAAACCCTTGCATAAAACAAATTCTCTTAAAAAAACTGAGAACTTTTTACGCAAAAAATTCATGTATAGTCATTTGCATAGAGTTTGAATTTTGCACAGAGTTCATACTTAAATTCTTTACTAACTTGATTTTTATTGTTGAACTTCTTTTGCAATGAACTTGGGGGCCCATCCTCTCTCTGAAGTGTTTGGTTCACCAGCTGGGATTCTGGGATCAAATTATCTGGAGAATTTATTCCATGTCGAGTGTCCTCAGACTGACAAGCAATATCCCAGGAACGACATTAATTGATAGCTGCTCAAGGAGATAGAATGTTGTTGTCTCTGATGAACGGAGAACTGTTGACATCACTGGATGGCCAACATTATCTGAAGCCTGCATTCATGTTCGGGGATGCAATTGACTTCAAATTCTAGAAAAACCCCAAGAAGGAGTCTTGGGTGTCCAAATTTGGGGAAAGGACGATGTATCTCCCAACAATGTCATGAGATTATCCCCTTTCTTCTTTTGCTCATGCTACTCATCCGAGACGGATGATCTGGAATCTGACTCCCAACAGTCATGGAAGACCAGGGAGAATCATATTCAAGAGGGACGAAAACTAGATGGGCTATCACTCAAGTACTCCCAGTGGTGGTGTCGTTCCTTTCTCCGGCTTATTGCCTGGATTTACACCGAGCGAGGGCTCATCTCTGATCCAACCGGTGCAGATACCAATGTTTATAAATAAGTTTATGAGCGCCTCAGTGCTATATCCCCAGGTCAACCCTAGGCTTCCAAGGTGGATGACCCCTCACAATAAGAACTGGGTTCAACTTAGTGCCTGGGTCATGAAGAACTTCGAAACAGAACTACGAGCCATTGGGTTGTTAGAAGCAGTAGCCTCTACAAGTCAAGGCATACCCATGAACAATAATCTGTTCTTAGCTCTGATGGAGTTGTATATCAGCTCGACAGGAACTTTTGCAACCCCCAATAGGCAAAATGGGTTTTGTACTTCATGGAATGCAATTCATCTCCAAGCTACCAATGGGGGAAGTTCCATATGAAGAATACGTTCTCTCCAACCGGGAACTAGTAGAGATTAGCGAGAAAAATCCTGGCTTAGTTGAGGTATACCGAGAGTTGATGTGCCATTATCTGATTTGTACCACTATGTATGAAAGTGGATCGCATTTGGCATACATCAATAAATGGACAACATATCTATTCTATCATAAGAATAGGATATCCAAGGATGACAAGGAGAGATTCCAAGACAACAAGGCTCAACCCATCAACCCTTGTTCAATAATTCCTTCGGATATGATAAATAATTGGATGATCACATATAAGTTTCCGGACAAGTATTTGACCACCAAGATTGGGGAGTTCCCTGCGGGGACTGAAGCATTGAGCTATCTGAAACATGGCAATCGAAAGCTCTCAAAGGAAGCCTTGCTGGCGGGCTTTCTTTCCCTGTGGCTGCGAAGTTGGGTCATACCAGGGACTGGTACAGTCGATAGAATTCACCAAAACGTACTATGGCCAGCAGTACGTTTGGTATTGAAGGCCAGACTCAGCCTATTACCGACAATGGTATGTCGGATAAATGCAGGTTTGCGAGCATTTGGTGATGAACTGATCAATAATGCTCCTTACCGTAAAGATTTTTCTAGGGTGGAGATGCCCTACACTTATTTAATGGGCTGGTTATTGCATCACAACTATAACTTATTGTCACCAGGTCCTGAAAATGATGCGAAGGTATTCCTCCAGAAGTTTAGTAAAGCCACTTAGAATGCGACTTCAGTGACGGATACCCGGGCGACACTAAACTTCTCCCATAGGTGGAATTTTTTCTGTACACGACCACCAGTTTCGGTCGACTGTTTCGGTGTACAATTTGAAGATATAGGTCGGAAGAGGACCGAGATACCTGCACCAGTCTTTAAATGGCTAATATGCATCAGACCCTCGCATCTGATGTATAGAACTGAAGACAACTATATCTTCGAACCGTATCTACCCAGTCGGTTCGCTCGTCAGTTCGGGTATGACCAGCTTCACGTTGGTAATCCCTCCACTTCTTTCAATTATTATGGAAAGTTAGTTGATGGCGCGAGGGCATAGCGGTATTTCAGTACTGGATGCACCGGTGCCAAATTCTATGTGTCAACTGCCACAAGTACAACTGAGCTACGAATGCTTCATTCGTATGCTCATTTTTATGTCTCCATTCGTTCCTTCGTAAAAGACTACAACATGAAAGGAAGTCTTCGTTGGGAAAAGGAAGGAGACACCGAAGAACCAGTTATAGTACCTTCGGACATACCTGATGATGCTGTTCCAGATGAATATCTGGAAGCAATCCCTATGGGAGTTGGAGAAACAGCTGTAGGACCCATTACCATCACTACAACCCGGAAGCGGAAACCAGACATAGCTGTTACTCTCTGAGAAAAAAAGAAGAAGATTACTGTTAAAGGTCTTCCAGACAGAGAGCCGCTACTCCGGAAAGCGAAACTCCTGTTGAGGAGCCTCAAAACATTACATCTTCTTCAGCTCAACCTGGAGAATGGTCTTCAGTACCCCAACCTGCAGTAGCAATAGAATTTACAGGAGTCCTATCCCCCGGACGACTCAGCACTTCGTTGCATCTTACTTCGCCACAATAGGCGAAAGCTGTTGAAGACACCACCACAACTCATGCTATTGATCCGGAACCCATCCCTTTGGATGAAATGGTTCTTGAATTAGAAGATGATGACTGGGATATGGATTATGACGCACTCTTGTCGCGTCCTGCACCTACTCCAGGTAAAGCTAAATTACACAAAATTTATACAAAAATATGTATTATAATTTTGTATATTGACTATTTTGTTTAATCTTTGTAGGTATCATTACTGTAGCAAAGCCTGTTGCTCCTCCTCCTCCTCAAAAGACTATTCATGAAGAGGAAGTAGAATCTGAAGAAGGAAGTTCTTCTTCAAAAAAAAATTCTCCTTCTAAGGAAGGTTCTCCATCTATGGAGATTCAACAAGAGCTTGCAGGAGAGGCATATCAGGAATTGTCTTCTCTTGCCGAAGAAAGAGAAGTGCCAACCATAGTAGAAGAGCCAGCAGTGCTCCAAGAATTAGTTGCTGCTAATAAACAGATTACTGAGGCCGTAGCGGCAACATCAATTACTGCTGCCAGTCCATATCAAGTTCCTGAGACAGTCGTGTTCGAGTCTGAATCGAATATAGGATGCAACACGTCCATGATACCATCCTCTACCACCGAAACTCATCCTACGAAGATAGCAGAAAAAGTTGTTGAAGATACAGTCCCAGAACTCCCTAAAAATCAATTAGCTATGGTAACGATAACAGATATATCATTAAATCAACTTGCTACCACAGCAACAACAGCACCTGTCTCCAATTTTCAGAAAAAGAGATTGGCAGATATCGCCGATACACCAAGTTCCAACGCTGATATGAATCTTTTGGTAGAGATTCATACTGAAACTTTTTACAAAACTTTGGCAGCGTTGATCAAAATGGTCTTGAAGAAAGGCCTCAGTTATGAGAGCTTGAAAAGTGCTATTGCTACTACCATAGACAATATAGCAATGTTTAATGATACTGAGAGGGCAGCAGCTCTGCAGAAAATAGTCCATGGACTTGAACAACCCATCAAGGAATATCTAAGGTTGTCAAGTGGGACTATAGAAAGCCTCGTCCAATCCAAATATGATGCTCTCACCAATGATATACAACTCGAGAAACCATCTTCAAAGAATCTCTTCAAGATTATAGCAATAAGGTTGCTGTGGGGAGGACTTTCTTGAAAGAAAATAAACCTTTATTGGAGCAACATCAGCAAGCATATAACTCCATGAATATCAAAATTTATCAAAAAATAATAGAATTCGTGAAGTCGAGGCTGAGCTGGCTCGATTAAAGGAGGAGCAGAGCCGGATGACGGCAGATAGGGACCAATTTTTGATGCAAAGCTCTATTTTGGAAGAACGGATCTTTGGTTCTGAATCTAACATTAAAACCCTTGAAGAAGACAAAGACAAAATGATATCTACTTTTGCTGAACTCTCCCACCTATGCACTGCAAAAGCTCGAAGATCCATAGCATACACAACTGTAATGGGATCTCGTGAAAAACGTCTGGCAGAGTTGCAGAAGATGATTGAAGATCTGTCTGCTCCACCTTAGAAATTTTTTGTACTCAAGAATTTTATATTCTGTCATTTTCTTTCTTTTGCTGATGTAATATTTCAAACTATGCAATGAATAAAATATTTATAAAATAGTTGTGAGATAGAAAACGATTATCAGAGGTAATATGGACATTATAAGTCTTCAAAACTCAACAAAGTAGATTATATCTATCCAGAGGTAATGTGGACATGATAGATAATAAATCTTGTTTTCTTTTTAGAGTACACAATACTATCAGAGGTAATATGAACATGATAGATCGTAATGACTCAAAGAAAATTAGATTAATATCTATTCAGAGGTAATATGGACATGATAGATAATAATAAAAAGAAGTAGATTTAATATTTATTCAGAGGTAATGAGGACATGATAAATAATAAATCTTTTTCTTTTTGGAATCAGCTGGTAATACAGAAAATCAAAATTCTCTTTTAGGAGAATAAATAATCGGCTTAACCAAGCTTTGGTAGCTGGAGAATAAAGAAGAAATTCAAACATAGTATTTTTTTTCAAAAATTTACCGTTAATTGGCATCATGAGCAAATCTCCATTAGGTTTAGATAACCTATAAGCACCATTGGAGAATACGGTTTTGACTACATAAGGACCTTTCCATTTAGCTTGGAACTTGCCTTTACTCTTATGAGTCATAACCATAGGTCTTCGGACAGCTAGAACTAGCTCTCATACTTTAAATACCCTTTCTTTAACTTTGTGGTTGAAAGCTCGAGATATGCGGGCTTGATAAAGCTCAATGTGCTGTTGTGCTTGAAGACGCTTCTCATCCAAACCTTCAAGTTCTTGGAGTCTTAAGCGGTCATTATTCTCTGTAGTTAGCTCATTAGCAATGGCTATTCTAAGAGATGGTATTTGGATCTCCAGTGGAAGAACAGCTTCACATCCGTAAACTAATGAAAATGGTGTAAAGCCGATTGGAGTTCTGACGGTTATTCGATAAGCCTATAAACATTCTCCAAATTTCTCATTCCAATCAAGTTTATTAGAAGAGACGAATTTTTTGAGAAGTATAATAATTATTTTGTTAAATACTTCTGCTAAACCATTAGCAGCTAGATTATAAGCTGTAGAAGCTATGTTCTGGATCTGATTCTTGTCACAAAATCGATAAAACGTCTGACTGGCGAATTGTGGTCCGTTATCATGGATTATCCTTGGGGGAATTCCAAAACGATAAATGACATGATGTTTGATAAAGCTAACCACATTAGACGTTTTTACTTCGACAAGAGGAATTGCTTCTGTCCATTTAGAAAAATAATCAGCTATAGCCAGGATATACCAATGTTCTTTGACAGAAGGAGAATTAATTGGACCTATAATATCCATACCTCAAGCTTCAAAAGGCCAAGAAGCTGATGTAGGATGTAAAAATTCAGAGGGTTGATGAATAAAATCAGCATAAATTTTGTATGCTTTACACCGTCTAGCATAATCTACATCATCTGCTATCATAGAAGGCCAATAATAACCCATTCTTCGAAAACGGTCCTGTAACTTTGGACCAGGTTGATGTGCACCACAAACTCCGTCATGAGCTTCACAAAGTGTTTGCTTGGCTTCGCTTTCCGAAAGCTAACACAATAAAAGCCCGTCATAAGAACGACGATACAACATATGCATAAAAGTATCATAGTAAAATCGAAATGATCGTCTTTTGATTGATGCAGCTTCTTTTGGATCTTCAGATAAAATCCCATAGACAGCATAATCAATAAATGGACTTCTCCAATCCTATTGCTGAGAATTTGATTCGGTAGCATAACTCTGTTCGATGTGCAAATTATTCTTGACACAGAATAGGTCTCGATCCAACAAAGTGATGGTATTTTGTCTCCTGATTGGAACTGCTAAGTCTGCAGCTAGACTAGCAAGAGCATCAGCTTCCAAATTTTTTGAACGCGACACGAATTCAATAAAGAACCCTTTGAATGAAAGAGCCAATTCGATTACCACTTGATGATAGGGAATGAGGTCAGGATTTTTGACTTTATATGTCCCTCTAACCTGATTAACAATCAATTAAGAATCCCCATATGCTTCTAAGAACTCAATATCCAATTGTTTTGCTATTTGAAGACTAATTAGCAGAGCATTATATTCTGCCACATTATTGGAACATGGTTCATTGAGGGAATAAGCACGATATATAACCATTTTATCAGGAGAGACCAAAATAATGCCTACTCCGAAGATAATATTGCCTTTAGGTCCAACTCGTGATGCTCCATCAAATTATAGTTGCCAAATATCATCCCTCAAAGTCATGTCGTAATCTACGACTTCATCTAGAATGTCGTCATATAGCTTGGAAGTTTCAGGTATAGGGTGGGCTGCTAAGAAGTCAGCTAACGCTTGACCCTTCACTGATTTTTGAGGTATGCATACCATATCATAGGGGGTAAGCAACATTGCCCAGTTAGCTAACCGGGAGTTAAAAATACTCGACTTTTTTATTAATATCCGAATAGAATTTATTCTGGATATGACATGAATAGTCTGTCCCGATACATAATGTCGCGTCTTTTGAATGGCAAAAACCAAGGCTAGATATTCTTTTTTCACAGGAGTATACCTGTGTTCAGCTCCAACCATCATTCGATTGAGATAATAAATCACCTGTTCATGACCTTTATCACTTTTCTGTGCAAGAAAAGCACCAAGAGAATGATCTAATGCTCGAACATACAGCAAAAATGGTCTTCCCACTACTGGGGATACTAAAATAGGTGGATTTATAAGATATTGCTTGATGTCATTGAATGCTTTTTGACATGCTTCATCCCAAACAAATGACACACCCTTCTTCAATAAACGAGAGAAATGTTGACATCTTCCAGAAAGATTTGATATAAATCTTCTTATATAAGCAATGCGACCTTGAAAGCGACGAAGCTCTTTCAGATTACGTGGAGGACGCATTTCAAGAATTGCTTTCACTTTATCAGGATCAACATGGATACCTTGAGAAGTAATGACAAATTCCAAAAACTTGCCACTAGAAACCCCTAAGAAAGACTTAGTGGGGTTCATCTTTAATTGATGTTGACGCATCAACTCGAACACTGTCTTCAAGTCTTGAATGTGATCATCCTTTAATCGACTTTTGACAGCGATATCATCCACGTAACATTCAACAGTTTTTTGCAGATGTTCTTGAAAGGTATTGCTCATGGCCCGTTGATATGTAGTACCGACATTTTTCAGACCAAAAGACATAACTGTGTAGCAATAGACTCCAAGGGGTATACGAAAAGCAATGTACTTTTCATCTTCTGGATGCATCTTAATTTGGTTATATCCTGAAAATTTGTCCATGAAAGACATGCGATCAAAACCACATGTGTTGTCTATCATGACATCAGTAATTGGAAGTGGAAATTCATCTTTTGGACAAGCTGCGTTAAGATCTTGAAAATCTATGCAAACTCGAACTTTTCCATTCTTCTTCATAACAGGAACAATATTGGTAACCCAATCTGGGTGTTGCTCTTCACGGACAAAGCCACATGTAATCAGCTTTTTAACTTCTGCTTCAATTGTATCCATCATATCTGGTCAAAAACGACGTTGCTGTTGTTTTACAGGTTTGGCATTAGGAAGAATATTGAGTTTATGAGTAGCTACTTTGGGATCCAGACCCGGCATATCCTCATAACTCCATGCAAAGATATCGATATATTCTTTTATCAGCTTTATCAACTCTTCTTTTTCATCTTCGGAAAGATTTTTGCTGATAAATATTGGCTTTGATGCAGTTTCGTCTCCAACATCAATCTGAACAATTTTATCTTCCGTGGGTGGCTGTCGTTGTTCAAATCGAAGCTCCCACTGAGTATCTATTTGTTGTGCCCAAGGGTCATTTTCAAACAGTTCAGACTCATCATCATTTTGAACCATATTAACTGAAAAGACGTGTTCAGATTCAACATAATGGACTCCTTCAGAATCTGAGGATTGTGAAGAGCTGGAAGAAAATTCTTCTTTAATATCTTTCTTAAACATGTAAGATGTATCGTATTCCAAACCATGACAGGTTCGTTGATAAAACGGACCACCACATAATGGTAATCGTCTACCTTTGCCTTGGTTGAGACCTAACATAGTTTTCAAATCATATTCCATATTCTGGATAATCTTAAGAGATTGTTGACTATATTTGTCAATTCTGATTTTTCCTTTATCTTTCTCTTCAAGATTATCGGTCTGGATAACAGGAATATTTCTAGCCAAACCAAACACAATTGGACGCTTATTTTTCTTAGTAGACGGGATCACAAAATAAGATTCTTCGTAACGTTTATAAATCACACAAGCTTGTGATGTTGAGGCAACGGGTAGAAAATAAGGAGTAGATGTTAGGAACCTCTGAGCATAGGGCCCAACATCGACATGAGGAGGAAAAAAATTCTCTTTATAATTAATGAATAAGGTTTTCTCTGTGTTTATGTCAGTTTTATGTTGATAACTTTGATTATTAACAGATAAAATCATTCTTTCAATAAATTTGACAACCATATACTCCAAAAGGAAATCTTCATTAAAATAAGAAAATACAGATTGATCAATATTTACATCATTGACAGAATGATTACTATGCTTTGGATTAATCATTAACGGACCGTCATCCATCTTCAGCGTAGACTTGCCAAGATTGATAACCAGTGGTTCTGGATCAGTTGTACGAGAAGTACGTCCTTTAACCTTGATCATGAGAGGCTGATCACTAGTGTTGGCTTGAACTCGACTTTTGAGTGGAACCCTCATAGATTCATCAGACGTAGCTTGAGTTCTTCCTTTAACTTTAATCATCAAAGGTTGATCATTGACAGGTTGGGGTTGAATTCGACCTTTAACCTTAATCTTCAAAGGTTGATCTTCTGAAGGTGATTGGTCTTCTGAAATCAATTGGTCTTCTAAAGGTGCTCGATCTTCAGCCATATCAGATATTTCCTTCACATGCTCCTGTTTATAGAGTATTGAATCAGAGAAATAGGCTTCAACACCTTTAAAAGGATTGATATCTGTAAATTCAGTCTTTACAATCCCCTGAGAATCTACATACTTGAAACATTGGTAGAGAGTTGAAGGTACAATGTTATGCTCATGTATCCATGGTCTTCCGAGGAGGATATTATAAGACACATCTGAGTTGATAACATAAAAGGTTGCCATGGTTCGAAGATCACCTATTTGAATCTTCAGGCGAATTTTCTCCAATGGTTTACTCCTTCCAGAATTGAAACCAACAATTGTCGTACTAGTGTAAGTCAACTCACTAGTAGGAATCCTCAATGGTCGTAGTATACTCTGAAGAATAATGCTAATAGAAGACCTGGGATCGATATAAATCCTGTAAATTTCAGTAGAGTCAATATACCCTGTATAACACAAAGGTTTGTCATGTCGATTGTGCTTTAACAGCATATCCTCTTGTGTGAAAGTAATGTTAGGAATTGATTCCATCACACTGTGGCATTGGGGATACGACACTGGTATATTGTCAGGACTTTTCAGTTGGGCTAGGCATGAATCTGCCTGTAGCAAAGCTTCGCTCAAAGTTTCTCGACTTTCTTTAGAGAGACGAAGTAACTCAAAGATAGAAAGCCTAGCCGGAGTATTGGCTAAATGGGCTAATATGTCAAATTTATAGCGTTTCATCAACCCTTGATTTGAACCAGACTTCAGCAGGGCGTCAAAACACACTGCCTTCTGTTTTCCTTTTTCAACCACTGGGGGTTTAGAAGGCCTTGTCTCAGCAGGAACAGAAGATGACCGAGTCGGTAGTGTTTCAGCGATGTCCTCCGCTTCTTTGGAAGTTTCCTCGTGATCTTTGTGGTAGTCCTTTTCGGATCTTGTACCAGCAAAGACTTCTTCTTCAGACTCAGGAGAATGAAGTACCATATTACAGGATTTAGTCTTATTTCCCTTAGTCTTCTTCTTATGGGGATTTTTATGAGGAACTTCAAATCCCAATCCGACGAAAGATTTCTGACCTTGAATTTATAAAAGAACTCACATACCTTTACCATAGTTCAAGCCTTCCACTTTTTGAAAGTCATAGCCCATCTTTTTTATGAGATGGACCGATTGTTGACTATATATGTGAGTGGGAAGCGGACTTTCACTAGACGGTTCAACAGATGAAGAAGGAACAGAGACCTCTGTAGTCGCAAGGGTAGAAACTTTCGGTACATGAGGTAGAATCCCAACCGGAGCTTTCTTGTAAGCAGCAAAAACTTGTTGTGCCCTATATAAAGGGACACTGTTCATGGCTAACCATTGCTGATGAGTAAGCTTTAGCTTGGTAGGAGAAGCCAAACTTGGGGGGCATATGTTCAAACCCCTTAGCCTATCTTCCAAAGGAATGCCATCCCACAAATGATCAGAATCATTATGGTCTGAGATAACAACATGAGAAATCATATTACAGGTTTTGACTTTTTGACCTTTTTTGGATTTTGAAATTTTACTTTTATGCTCCATTTCAGGTACTAAATCAGGATGTACCCACATGATTTTACCATTTTTTAAGGTGAGAGGCACTAATTCTTCACTTTGATCTCGGGCTGGTGGAAGATTCACAATCTTCATCGTCGCCTTTGGAATCGGGACAATCCCATCAGGAATTTGCTGTGGAGGAAACGCTCTGAATTGAAGAGAAATCATGTTAGTTGTGACTGTATGCTCATCATTTGTTAAAGCGATATCTTAACATTTATTAACTCTTAAATCTTCTTCTTCAAGACATAGTAAGCCTTAGTAGGATGATTTATATATCTATGATAGATACAATATTTGGGATTATCAGTCAAATCCACCTTATTGGGTCATTTTGGTTCTGGAATCTGGAGTTTACCACTCTTCACGAGACATTGAAATATCCCAAAAATATCACTGTCATCGAAAGAGTATTCTTTCTTCGACTTAGAAGACTCTGGATTACTTGGTGTTGTTTTGGGTTTTGAAAGGTTTACCACCAGGGTTTTCTTTCCTTTCCTATTACGGTTACCAGAATTATTACCTGAAGAGGTTTTCTTTCCTTTATCTTCTGAGGCAAAGATCATTCCATGTTCACGAGCCAATCTACCATTTGCCTCGGCTGAAACTGCTGCTATTATAAACGAGGCCCAATCTGTGAACTGAGAGCCTGTAAAAACAGCGATAGTTGGTCGCAGATTCATTTTGCATGTATTATTTAATGCTGAATCTGGCATACCAGGAGGCATTTTCAAAGTAGCCTGTCGAAAACGTTCAATAAACATCCGAGTATCCTCTTTCTCTTTTTGTTTAATTTTTATTAAGGAAGACATATTCATGTCCATCCCTCCTTCATAGAAATGAGAGAGAAACATTACTTTGAATTCGTCAAAAGACGATATACAATTATCGGGTAAACTGCGATACCAATCGTACGCTGTACCCGTCAAACACCCAATGAAGACTCGGATGAGAAGAGCATCATTCTTCTGTAGATGCACAGTCATAATATCAAAATAATTGATATATTGACTTGGAGAAACCTTTCCATCAAATAATACCATAGATTGTCGCTTGAATTTAGGAGGAAAGGGCACGTTATTCCAATGGGGAGGATAAGGTTGCTTGATCCTCAACTTCTGGAGCTGATCTTTGTGCTTAAGAACCTCAAACTGTGCTTTTAACTCACAAACCGCTTGAATAGCTTCATTAGTTTGAGGAAGCATATTTGATTGAATAGTGGTTGAATGTACCGTAACCCCCACTGGAGGTGATACATCTTCTGGAATGAGAGGATCAGGAGATGCATAGTTTTGATTGATAACAGGTTCCTGACTCAGATTATTCAAAGGTATGTCAACCCCTTCACTATTTTGAGTTTGTGCAGCTACCTGTACTGGTGTTATCACTGCCGGTTGGACTATTTACTGAGTCATTATTATTTGATGCATATTTTGTATCATGGCAAGCATATCCTTTAGCGATTCTTCCACCGCTAAAAGACGCTATTCTGTATTAGAAGTAGACATCTCTGGTTCTTCTTCGATAACATAAGATTCAACCTCCCTTGAACATACAGAGAGATTGGTGTAGAGATATGAATCAACGCTATCAGTTTCTGACTCCAAGTACTGGGTACCCCCAGCCTTTGAATCTGAAGAATGCATACTTAAAGATCGTTGACTTCTTGACCTAGTATGTTGATATACTCCTTCAAAGGTGTCAAGGATTCGGTTGAACCATTGTTGACTTGGAGTCCGAAACGAATTGTCTTGAACGTCGTCCTCTATTGATATATATGAGATGCCATATTAACCGATGCATAGGACAACTCATGTTCTTGATCATCAATTTGTTCCTGAGGTACATTATAGCTTAATCGGTCGAAAATAGACCGTTTAGTAGCAGAACAACAACATTTGATCACTATTTGATGACATTCACAATGATAATTTTTTTGAGGGAGTGTCACAGAAGATTTTTTGTTTTTATGCTTTTGCACAAGTAACTTGCGTAAATCAGAAGAATTAGAAGGTAATATTTTTTTTTTACATTTGGGACAGAGAAATATTTAGTCCCTTGTGTAAAAAGAAGGTTACTAGCTTCAATGGCAGAAGAAAGCTGAGCATTTTTACGCGCCTGAAGTTGTGTGCGCAAATCTTGAGTTAATTTTTGTGCACTGTGGACACCATCAGCATTGCGCGTAATCCTAAGATTAGGCACTTTGCGTAACACATCATTAGAAGATTGTTGGCATAAAACAGAAGTTTTGCCAAAATCTTTTGTCTCTTTGGACAAAACAAAGGAATTGTTTTCTATAGGAGACTTATTTTTACACTGTACGCATGTAGGCAAGTTCAGTTTAGATGCAAAAGCACTATTGTGAACTTTATCTACCATTTCACCGACAGAAGATTTGCTTTTACGCGTATAGCGCAAAACATGAGCATCTGCCACGTCACAACAGGAGATTTGCCTTTATACGTATAGTACGAAACAGGAACATCTGCCACGTCACAGACAGGAGATTTTTCTTTACGCGTATAGCGCAAGACATGATTGTCTACCACGTCACAGACGGGAGACTGAATTTTACGCACAGGGCGTAATGCTGAAGTAGGAACTGCCTCATCACAGACGGGAGCCCCAACAACAGGAGTGGGAAGAATTCCCTTGCCTTCAGAGACAACAAGGATATCAGAGGGTGCTTTGGACTTAGGAATCCAAACTTTGTGCACCTTTCATGATTTTTGCACATTGGAGCAGCGAGCACTACCCCTAGTTTGGAGCATTTCTTTGTAAGCAGTCTGGTCGAATTGAACGACCAGAGTCTTCTTCGTCGATCCAATTGACACATCATCGTATTGAGCAATTGCCTTCTCGTCAGAGGAGAAAGTCGTCTCCAGCAGAGTCGCCATTTTGTTTCACTTAACTAAATGCCCTTAAGGCCTTTGAAAGAAAACGAAAAAAAGTGTACAAAAGTACTAGTAGATTCTGGAGAGTATTGCTATGGAAGTCTGATCTGAGAGCGATCACTTTGTTCCTTGGACCACACGATGATGATGAAAAGAACTGCTTGAAGAAGAAGAACTGGAAGAACTATGTCACCAGAAAGGTATCGACACAATTGGCACTGATGGCACAGTCGAATGCTTTCCTGCCTTGCTTCACTCTGTTCTTGAGAAAAAGTTGAAAAGAAACACTCTGGAAAATCACTTTGCTCTGAAAGTATCTGATCTCCAAAAGCTTGTTGTTTTCTTTCTTAAAAGAAGAAGTCTTTATATAGACTTGTCTTCTGTGTGTAAAAAGCATCAATATTGGGTCTCTATGCAGGCTATTAGGATAACTGTCACCCACGTACAAAAATTAGCCTCTACGCATGTTGACTCATGTCCCTAAAATAAGGAGAGCATGTACACACGTTCTTCGAGAAGTATGGCATGAAGGCCATGTCAGAAAACTACGTTCCCACATAATCAGGACAAACTGTGCATAAAAATTATTGTTTAAACATGTCCGAGCGTAAAATAGCTCAAAGTAAGCTTCCTTCGTAAAGTGGCTAAAAATAGCCTTGAGCGTAAAGGCTCAAATAAACTCTACGTGCGCAAAAAGAGTAGCTGAGATAGCCTTGAGCGTAAAAGCTCAAATAACTCTTATGCGTAAAGTGGAAGCTGTTCCTCAAGCGTAAAGTAGCTCATCGGCACGCTAAACGACAAACTTCTCGGCTTCTGTGCAATCATCTGTCAGAAAATTAATCTGTCAGAACAGAATCTTCATGCATTTAATGCAGCATGGATAGCTCATCCGCGTAAAGTCTGAATGTAAGGCTTTTTTGAGTTTGACTCAGTTTGACCTTTGCGTAAAGTCTTATTTGGAATTATCCTTGCGTAAATATCTCAATCTCCTTGACTTGGTCTTCGAATTTTATTTACGCTTCTACAGTCCCGCTACTTGGGAGTCTCGCTAAGTCTCGATAAGGAAGCACACGAGATCGGTCCCGCTACTTGGGAGTGTCGATAAGTCTCGTTCACGAGATCGGTCCCGCTACTTGGGAGTCTCGCTAAGTCTCGATAAGGAAGCACACGAGATCGGTCCCGCTACTTAGGAGTCTCGATAAGGAATCATGCGAGATCGGTCCTGCTACTTGGGAGTCTCGATAGAAAGGTAGAAATCATGGTCATGAATAAAGAAGGATTTGGTAGATAAAGTTGAGTCTTGCATGGTTCGTATCTGCCTAGGGCGAAATTCCTCGAGCGATTTCGGGGCGCCGAGTTCGTATCTGCCTAGGAGGAATTACAGATATTGTACGGCCTTCATCGACGGTATGACTCGATTGAAGTAAAACGTTACAATTTAGGCTATAGGTCATTCGGTGGAAGCTCGTACCTTGCCACGCGAATGGTCACCGTATGCAAAAGATCCAGGATAGCTGAACATTGCTAGTGACCACTCATATAGATGTGTCGACAAGAGCGGCTATCCGCATGTATGCCTTTGGATTGCGTCGAGTACAAGCAAGTTACGAGTTGGGTTATCAAGTTACGCTTATAGCAAGCACTAACCTTGAATCGACACGGGTTAGGGTGTGCACAGTTGCAACACCATTCTAGAGCCTAAGAGTTGGCCATAGCAAGGATACGTGCTGCGGCATGAATGTGGCCTCGTCTCGAGTTAAGTCAGGAAGGGCTGTAAGGCAAGTTGATTAAGTCTGGTTGATACTTGGGAGGCACGATCTCGATTCTAAGGCACGAACAAGTGTATTGGCACGACCAGCACGAGTCGTCCCCTTTGACATCGTTGGCATGAGAATGGTCTAGAGGCACATGAAAGAATTGAAAGTCTTGGCACGGTCGAGTTGCATAAGTTTCTATTCGGAGAGGCACTGCCTCAAATATATTGAAGACACAAATAGAGTATAGCACGACCCTGTCGTTGCTTTGCCAAGTATAGGCCAAGGCGTCGTTATCTTAAAATTGATCCTAAGGCAAGACAAGCAAGACAATCAAAAGGGATTAAGCTGCACAAAGTAAATGAACGTGTCAGTTTTGTATGGGTGGACGAAGAGCTCACTCCACAGTACAGTTGAGTACTGACATCCACACAGTTTTCATGTGCAGGCACAGGTAGAAGCTCGTGGCGTAGAGCTCGCTTGGATGCGTCGAGGCACTGAGTTCCTTGGCGATTCGAAGCATACGGCCGCGTGGAGTCAAGACTTATACGGGACATAATGTATGGATATCACCATCCTGTAGAATCTGTCACTCGTCACCTTGAAGCATTGTATCGAGAGATGAGAGAGAGCAGAGTGACTTGTAAAATAAGAGAAAAAGTGAACTTGAGAGACTTGTAATCAGGGCCTTGTGCCCCATTGTAATCTTATTGTTCAATATCAATAAAGAGCACTTTTGAATAACTTGTGTTTTGGTTCTAAATTTCTGCTGCATGTTTTAATGTTTCTGCTTGGGACTTCTGTGCGACGACCCCGTCACAGCCGCTGTAATCGGCCGTTATGAAACTGCCTTACACGAACGCAATCTAGGCTCGTGCGGCATCATGCCTTAGCGAGGACGATCGCTCCTACGAGAGCAGGGCGTGACAATTTTGATTCGGTCTCCCCACTGGACAATATTGAGTTGTGTGGCCTATCTCACCACACTTGTAGCATATTCTCGAAAAACAATCGATCGTCTGGTGTCCACGCTTGTCGCATCTATTACAGTGTAATCCACAATTGCCCCAGTTATCGAATGTGTTTGAACATTTTGGCACTCCCGATCATCCGGTGTCGTTAGGATGCTTGTTGAATTATTACGGACGAGTGGTACTGCCTGCTGTGATATACGGCCAAAGATGCGCTCATGATCAAGAGCGGCATCATAAGACTAGCAGTAGGTTTGGCACTTTTGATTCATGACATCCCTACGCAGTTCGTCATTCATGCCCTATTGGAAACGTTCGCACCAGGCTCCTTTGTTGGGCAGGAAGGCGCTGAAAAGTTTTGCGAGCCTTGAGAAGTTCGAATCATAATCGTCAACTGACATATTACCTTGTCTTAACATCATGAACGCGTCTTATTTCTGTCGACGGACGACTCGAGGAACATGCTGCTCAAGAAAAGCCTCCTTGACATTTTCTAAGATATTTTTGTGTTGGGATTTGCTTCAAAAAATTCTTGCTTCTTCGCTTCCCACCAGTCGTAGGCCCTCAATTGTAGCTGCAACACTGCGCAGGCTACTCTTTTAAACCCTTTTATGCTAAGAATATCGAACAAACCTTTGATCTCTGCAAGCCATCTCATGATTACGTCGGGCTGTGCTCGACCATTAAACTTAGGTGGGTTTATTTTTTGAAACTCAGTCGCTTTGAATGGGGAAAAAGACTTCATCATTGCAGTTTGGACTCCTTCCCCTTCTTCAGCTAATATGTCTTGAGTCGCGGTCACGGTCGTTTCATTGTGGTTGGCCTTCTGGGTACTCACGATCCGAGTCAAGACATCCACTTGCTTCTGTTGTACGCCAAATTGGGCTTGTATCTGTGCCTGAAGTTGTTGCTACTGCACCTCCATCATGCACACCAGTCTTTCCATCGTGGCCTTGCTAGGGCCACCACCCTCCGAACTAGCCAAATAATCGTAAGTTTATTGTGCCAAGATTATTTTTCTTAGCCCTCTCTACAAAATAGAGTAAATCCGTTAGTTTTCTCAAAATATCTACGAGCTTAATTATATGAAACTATTATTTCATGTAGCATTATGTCGAAAAGCATTCAATCGAGTAACCTCAACCAATATCCAAAAGAAGCATTTTTCAAAAATTTGAGAAATTAAACCATGCTTTGATACCAATTTGTTAGGCCCCGATTCGATAAACCGCTCGTCCTCGCATCGATTTTTGCTGAATCGATCGTCCTCACTGGAACGTGATGTCGTACGGGTCTGGAGTTACACTCGTACAAGGCAAGAACATTATATTTGATTATTCTTTTGAAACATCAAGTTGCAACTTCACAAAATGGAGAGAATTAAACATGCAGTACAGAAATGGAAATATGCTTTTCATTAATAGCTTGCAACGAAGTGCAAGTCTTAATTATATTGGATATGTCGTTGCGTCTACATTTGATTAAAATTAAAACAAAACACTCGACAAGCAGCCTGAAATAATACTCATCGTCGAACTTCACTCCCATAGAGGAAAACTGAACAACCATATCATAGAACTTACTCAGGTGATACTGATCATACGAACCATCCTTGTATCTCAGACCCATCATCTATCGAATCATGAACAACTTGTTTACCCCCTGTCTTATTTGCATACAAGGATTTTAGCTTCTCCCATAATGTCCTTGCGTGTTCAATATTGACGATATATTATACACATTTTTATCCACGAACTACCTAATATTCCTACACACCAGTATATACTCAAACTTCTAGTCCTTCTCGAATTTATCATTGGGCTTCTCGAAAGTAAATACCAGAAGATAGAGCTTCTTGACGAACAATAAATCTTTCATCTAGCTCCGCCAATAGTAGTAATTGGAACCGTTTAGGTTTACCATGCCCATCGACTTCGCATCCATCTATTATATATGGTTTGACTGTCAACTCCTGACATATGATAAAGCTCTGATACCACTCTGTTCAAAACGAAACACGAAAACTATTCCCCAAACTAAGAGACTGAGAAAACCGAAGAAAGACGCACAAAACCAACTTGTCAAAATCGAACAGAAAGGCCAAACACAAACACAAAAAAATTAATGTGGAAAATTCTTGTGGAAAAAACCACGGGACGATCAGAGTCCAACCCTCGAAAAAGCTTCATAATGAATTAGAAGATTACACCCTCTACAAACCACTTCATCGATTCAACCAAATCACTGCAGCTACTCAAAATAATAAAATCGGAATACAAGAGTTTACCGAAGAACAGAGATGACAAAAACAATCACCTGAAATAATCTTCCTTAGAAATAACCACAAATCCCTCTCTTTTTAAAGTTGCAAACTTGAGAACTCTCTCCCTTTGATCTTTCTCTCTGGTAGATTCTGATGGGGATTAGGGTTAGAAAAAAATCTACTTAAAGCCCCATAACCCCGGACCGTCGATTTAGATCCAACGGTGTAAATAAAACACACTTTTTCGGCCTCGGCCTCCAACATCGGTATGCCGACGGTATACATCTTAACATCGGTATATCGAATTGGCGAGTCAAAAAGGTTTTGCAACGAACATAAGCAATTTCACCATTTTTGACATACCGACGGTATACCGATATCGGTATACCGGTGATGGCAGCTATTTTCCAAAAGTTGATGGTTCTGACGTCCGCTAAATTGGCCCCTTTTGCCGCCCTCGACTGTTATGCCCCGCTCCCGAAGGAGCGTTCGTCCTCGCTAAGGCGTGATGCCACGTGAGCCTAGGTACCGCTAACGTAAGACGGATTCCATAACGGCCGATTACAACAGCTTGCGACGGGGTCGTCGCACAGAAGTCCCAAGCAGAAAAGTTGAAAAACGAAGGCAACATGAGTATACAAACAAAATCCAGTCTTTTTATTGATAATAATAATAAGATTACAAAGGGCCTGAAGCCAAGAGTAGGGATGGCAACGGGGCGGGTAGGGACCGGGGACCATATCCCCCATCCCTATCCCCGAGTAGTGTTTGAATCCCCATCCCCGTTCTCTGTCGGGTTAAATTTTTAACCTCCATCCCCGTCCCCGTTAAACAATACCCTCCCCATCCCCGTCCTTGTCTCCGCCTTCGTCCCGTTGACACTTTCGGAACCGAATTTTTTCTTGTCCATTTCTTACCCGGTTAACAATTTTTATGTAAGTTATAAGCTTAAAAAATTATTTTCATTCAAAAAAATTTACAAGACTTGTTAATAAAACATGTTTTCCATAAATAAAAAAATACTACTAGATATAGATCATGAACCTATCATACCAATGGGTTGCACATATGGGTATAAGTAATCGGGGTTGGAGAATTATTGGGGTGGGAGTACTATACCCATACCCGTCCCCGAACCTGACTGGGGAATTTTTTTAATCCCCGCCCCCATTCTCGTTTTTAAATTCCCAAATTTGTCCCCGTCGGAGAAAAAACCTGGTCCCCATCGGGTTCGGAGGAAATTGCCATCCCTAGCTAAGAGTACAAGTCGCTCAAGCTCACTATAATGAGCCAGCGGATGCTTCAGATAGGTGATGTCCATACATTATGTCCCATATAAGTTCTGATTTCGTGCGGTCACACGCCTCAAAACCAACACGTTCATATAAGTTCTGGTGGTGTGAGCTCATAGCCCACCTATACAAAACCAACACGTTCATTTAATTGTGTGCAATATTACTTTTAATTTTTTTCTAATCTTACCTTAGGATCAGTTCCATGGCATGGACTATTAGCCATATCTGTGTCTCTAGACCATCTTCGTGCCTTGTACCAATAATTTACTTATCTTGGTTTTTCTAGACCATTTTCGTGCCAACAACAATAACGTGTCGACTCATGCTTGTCTTTCTGACTCATACATTGGGGCACAACAACTTGTTTCGTGTCATCGACTTGGTCCATGCTTCAAACATCGAGGCCGTGTCTCCTAATTCAAAATGACAACCAAACTTTTGCCTTACGGTCCTTCCTGACTTAACTCGAGACAACTCAATTTCGACTTGTAGAACTTGTGTTGACGACTCAAACACGATGCCACATCTCGTGCCGAAGCACTTGTCTTTGCTATAGCCAAAACTTAGGCTTCATAGAACTTGTGGTGCAGACCGTGCACACACTTCGTGAAACATTTGTGCCGTGGTTATACTCTTTGTAACTCAACCGACACCGTGCATGTGGATTGCCGCTCAGCACACCGACTCATCTATATGAAAGGTCACTAGCAATGTCAAGCTATCTTGGACATGGCTTAGGATAGACGGCAGTCATCTAACGCGGGTAGCTAGCCTGTGGAAGCCCCAAATCTTCCATGCGGTATATCCAGTATCCTGTTTTAGCCATCTTGCTTCCTTCGGGCCGACATGATCCCGAGGCCCCGACAATCAATATCGAGGAAGACTACGCCTTGTGCACAAGTTGTCCATGACCACGCACCTACGATGACTTCTAGACTCGATGTAAATACAAGGCCTACAGATGATATAACTGTTGGCCCAATGATTTTATCGTATTTTTGAATATGACTAATCAACTAAGTTTAACATAATGATGTCACTAATATTCATATACTCACTATCATGTTGCTACTTAAACTTAGCTTTGTCCTAATTGTCCTATATCATATTGCCATGCTTGTATCATACTACAACATATTTTGCTCGCCTAACATGTATTTGTACACTATTTCACAAATAGTGGATTTCAATCCTGAGCTAGAGTTCTCAGGCTTGGACTAGTCCTCCACGAGAGAAACCAGGTTAAAACTGCTGTGTTTGCGTATGCTCTACTGATCTTTATTTACTTCCGCATTTCTCTCTGATTTATTTACTATCTTAATAGTTATTTTGTGGAGGTGATATAGAGTTAATTTTTATTTGGTGATTATCGACATAAACTCTATTCACCCCCCTCTAGAGTTGCCTACACGTTATTTCAATAACTTGCATTCTTTTCTTTATACTTTTTTACTCTTTACACATGTTTGCAGAGCCCAAATCAGGGATTGTCTTGGCGACTACCGGTCGTATGAAATTCTCATCTTTGAAATCCGAGAAACGGCTACTGCATAGCCTTCTTATTTGACTTGAACAAGACGTATTCCTTACGTGCCACAGACCATGGCATACTTATCTTTGAACCAACCATGGCTCGTGCCTTAACCCAATTTGTGTTCTGTGCGACACTACCGTCCAAGTCATACTTTATATGACGAGCCTTGAGATCGTGGAAGTGTGTGGCTATAACAACCGCAAAAATTGTGGGACCGTACTTGCTATGACTTCGATAGTCTGTTGCATAACTTTGCCTAACTCAATCGTGCAATAACTTAACCCGTGGGACGAGCAAAGGCTAACCCAAGTCTTGCACCGTGGAAACGTGTATTGAGACTTGTGGGACAATTATGCTATGTCAAGCATTGGACAGGGAGGACAGTGTATGCTTTATCAAGAATTTATATCGTGCGACGTCTATGACTATGCTAAGTTCATAGTCTTGTGGCAGCATAGACCAACTTTTCTTCTTCCAAGCTGCAGGACGAAGGACCGAGTGTCAATTTTGAAAGCACACCGTGCCACAATTCTAAGCCAACCGTAGGACCTTTCCATATTCTAACTCAATCTGACCCCAGTTGGGATTATTCCCTTAGCTATGTGGATTTGCCTCTTTTATTATCGAGCCTATTCGATGCATTGAAAACTTTTATTTTATTAGTATGAAGGCCAAGCTGAGACAAGTTCACCGAAGCCACCCACCTGAGCAAAGAGTTGCCTCGGCCGAGCGGGACTTCGAGCAAGTCGTTGCATGGCTAAGTCCAAACGTCGTTGCATTTTGATTCCTCCGGTTGAACTGAGCGGGACGGGAGATTATATTATACACCACTCAGAAAAAGTTTTGTCCTCGAAACTTTCTGAGTACTCACTCATCGACTTATCACTTGATTCAACGTCTAATTGTTCTCACACACACTACTATGCATTTTTTCAATCGAGCCATGCTCGCCTTAGTTATTATTAACTTCAACAAACTATATTTTGAACTTGGAACAACTTATACACGTTGTGCACACAAACAACTCAGTTCTAGGACAAACCACCTGATCAATCAACATTCAAGTTCATTTCGAATCCAACGATCGCACTACCATCAAGATTTTCTTTGAAACACACGATTTCAAAATCTTCGATACCGTTTCGTTCTTACTTGAATTCAACGTATCACTTAGTTGGATCGTGCACATATTCTAGGCGTCCCTAAAATATATGCATTTTAGCCAAGCCTTGTGATAGAGAATCCGCCATTACTACTCGAGTCGGATCGTGCACATATTCAAGTATCCCCCAAAATATATGTATTTCAACCAAGCCTCGTGAGTGGTGTCTCGACATAGTTGAATCATTCCATCCACCAATACCAATATCCAATCCTATCAATCCTCAAGATCAATCGTACCGATGCTAACTCTTGAAACATGGACGTCTTGCCTAACCGCTATGCCATCTCTCTAGGCTAAAGTCAACCGTCATTTCTATCCAATCTTGCATCACTCTGATTTCTAAACTCCGAGCATATACTTATCCTATTCGCATTCACAACATTCAATTCCAGGGGTCCGAATCATTCAGCCAAGCCATCCTATGATAAGTTATGCTACCCCAAATCCTCTGCATATCACTATCGCACGTCCAAACTAGCAATTCATATAGTCTATCTCTTCAAATATGTTCGATATAATCCACCTATCCATCATAACCAAGTGAAGTATACTACGACATAATTTGTTACTAAACCATAATTATCATAGCATATTCCCTACGTCGCCTAACACAATTCAAAAGTTTCCAATAACAAGATCGCCTAGCATAACAATACGTCATGCCCCAATCTTCCGCAAGTCCGATTATCCACGCTAGACATGAAATCACCATGCCAATGCTCCTGCAGGATAATCGTCCTCCTTGGGGTGTAACTCTTGCTTTGTGTCTAGACTAATTCATTTTCGATACACACATTGGGTCTACCCTATCCTCAAACTTACTTTATCACCAATGATAAGTCCAAAAATCCTCGAATTTACCTTCGTATCAAACTATAAGTCAATATAATCCAATTGCCATGCCCTGATCTTCCGCAAGTTTGATCATCTCCGCTGGATATGAATCACCATGCCAGTGTTCCCGCAGAATGATCACCATAATCTGGCGTGACGCATGTGCGAGACTGGAGTTGCGCTTGCACAAGACAAGAATATCAACGTTGTGGTTATCATCGAAACAATAAAAACACTTTCATTTTTATCCAAACATTCATTTCTATCAAAATTTCAAGTATAGCATCCATCGAAACAATAATATTTTACACAATCATCATTCCTCGAATCAGAGTACCTTCGGATTATCGCACATCGATCTTAGATACACTTCAATACCATCGATGATATACATAATCCGACGGTCTTCCTCTACAATGAACTCCGAGTCGTGCAGCTGATGCTACCATCCGAATTGGATATACCATAATCTCCTCGATAATCAAGATAATAATTCGATCATTATCTCCCGAACTAGTTACATGATCAATTCGTTCAAACCCAAAATCACTTATGTTCATCCGTCTATCTTAAGTCAGCGAGCAACATGTTTTCCAAATCCTTCGAGCCATTCTTGTATATTCAAATCATTTTCATGCACGATAACTTCCAATCGTGCTAACTTTTCGTATACGATTCACATCGATTCATTGACTAAGTCATCTGTTTGCTATACTTTAACTTTTTCTCAATTCAATTTACCTACTCAATCATTTTCACATTTCATACTTGCACAATCCCAATCCATTACGCGTCGTTTCTAGTTCGTTCGAATCAACTCATAAAAACTTCAAGGTTACATCCTAATCAATGATACTCAATCTATGGCTTTGCATACGACAACGCTTGCTGATAGACTCGTTGGCATCCCGCATCCTCAATCGATCGACATCCCCAAGGCAATCCCATATACCACTCAGGGATGAAATCATTCGACAAATCCTCGAAACAAGTTTCAAATCACAACCGATTACTTCGAATTTTTGTTCAAACCATTCCTCAAAATCTACGCACGTTTTATCTAGATCGCATTAATAATAACACCATTCAATGGAAACTCTATGATTAGTTATCCTCTTCTATGAATCGAGTCAAACTCATTCTCGTCCGAAATAATTTGAATCCTGTACACGACTTTGCTAAGGTCAATGTAAATCTTGGTGTATATGCCCAGTCCGACTTAGCCAACCGTGTCTTATGTGAAACCATCTTGTTCAATCAAATTTATCCTCGTAAGATTTTTCAAAATATATAGACTTACTGTATGGAACATCCCGCGAAACATTGAGAGAGAGCACACCAACGATATTGATTTACGAAAATAACATTGTTATGAAGCCATTAGAGTTAAAGAATTCAATCGAAAGTTCAACGACGTAAAGCCGTACGCTGATACCATTATGTCACGTCCGGCTCCCGAAGGAGCGTTCGTCTTCGCTAAGGCGTGATGCCGCGTAAGCCTAGGAGTTGTCGTCGCACAGAAGTCCCAAGCAGAAAAATTGAATAACGAAGGCAACATGAGTATACAAACAAAATCCAATCTTTTATTGATAATGAGAATAAGATAACAAAGGGCGCGAAGCCAAGAGTACAAGTCACTCAAGCTCACTTTTCACTCCATTTACAAGTTACTCAGCTCTCTCTCTCTCTTCTCTCAATACAACGAGCCAGCAGATGCTTCAGATAGGCGATATCCATACATTATGTCCTGTATAAGTTTCGATTCCGTACGATTGCATGCCTCGAAACGTCAAGGAACTCCGTGCCTCGATGCATCCAAGCGAGTTTCATGCCAAACGATCTTCTACTTTTGCTTGCACATGAAAACTGTGTGCATGTTAGTACACAACCGTACTGGTGGTGTGAGCTCCTCATCCACCCATACAAAACTAACACGTTCATTTAATTGTATATAATATTACTTTTGATTTTTTTTTCTAATCTTGCCTTAGGACAATTTGATGGCATGGACTACTAGCCATATCTGTGTCTCTAGACCATCTTCGTGCCTTGTACCAACAATTTACTTATCTTGGTGTCTCTAGACCATTCTCATGCCAACAACAACAACGTGTCGACTCATGCTTGTCTTTTCGACTCATACTTTGGGGTGCAAGAACTTTTTTTGTGTCATCGAGTTGGTCCGTGCTTCAAACATCAAGGTTGTGCCTTCTAATTCAACATGACTTAACCAAACTTTTGCCTTATGCCCTTCCTGACTTAACTCAAGACAACTCAATTCCGACTTGTAGAACTTGTGTTGACGACTCAAACACGATGCCACATCTCGTGCCGAAGCACTTGTCTTTGCTATAGCTAAAACTTAGGCTTCATAGAACTTGTGGTGCAGACCATGCACATAATTTGTGAAACATTTGTGCCGTGGTTATACTCTTTGTAACTCAACCGACACCATGCATGTGGATTTCCGCTCATCACACCGACTCATCTATATAAAAGGCCACTAGCAATGTCAAGCTATCTTGGACATGGCTTAGGATAGAAGACGGTCATCCAACGCGGGTAGTTAGCCCGTGGAAGCCCCGAATCTTCAATGCGGTACATCCAACATCCTGCTTTAGCCATCTCGCTTCCCTCGGGCCGACATGATCCCGAGGCCCCGGTGATCAATGTCGAGGAAGACTACGTCTTGTGCACAAGTTGTCCATGACCACGCACCTACGACGACTTCTAGAATCGATGTAAATACAAGCCCTACGGATGATATAACTTGCTTTATTTTCTTTATACATCTTTACTCTTTACACATGTTTGCAGAGCCCAAATGAGGGATTGTCTTGGTGACTACCGGTCGTATGAAATTTTCATCTTTGAAATACGAGAAACGGCTACTACATAGCCTTCTTACTTGACTTGAATAAGACGTGTTCCTTACGTGCCATAGACCGTGGATACTTATCTTTGAACCAACCGTGGCTCGTGTCTTAACCCAATTTGTGTTCTGTGCGACACAACCGCCCAAGTCATACTTTATATGACGAGTCATGAAATCGTGGGACTTTGTGGCTATAACAATCGTAGAAATCATGGGACCGTGCTTGCTTGTAAATCCTCTTCCCGAAAATTTTTGAAATATTTTTTTATTATTTATTTGATTTAAATAGTGATTTTTAGAATTTTTTATAAATAATTATTTAGTTAATTATTACGGCAGATGATTTTAGCCATGGTTGAGTTTTGAAGTACCAGACGATTAGAAATCATGGCACGGATAGTGCAGTGGCATGCTTTGACTAGTGTATTAGCCATGCCAAGGAAGACCCAACCATAAGTGTGTCATAACTAGAAAAACCAGGCCAAGTTGTGACTTAACCTCTAAAGAATTTAATTATTTATTAATCATACTATCGCCTTGTAGGAAACCCGGTTGCACCCAGCTAGTCCGAACTGGACCTGAACCTAACCAAGCCCATGTAGGCAAGTAGTGAGACGAAAGATGTCACTCCCCGATCCCGATATATGTATTTTTCGTGGATTCCGTATACGGTATCTGTATTTAGCATGTGTATAATTCCGTATATTTAATTAATGGTGGTATGTAGTTTTTTTAGTATTGTCATTAGTGGAGTGATTAGGAATTTGGATTTTCTTAAACCAACCCAACCCCTATTTAATATCCTCTTCCTCACTCTCTCTCCTCATTCACTCTTCCATTTATTTCCCTCAACCACCACCACCCATAGGCGAGTACAACTTGCGCAAAAAGAGGAAATTTTGTGCATTTTGTATTCTTGATTTTTCCTTGATATTATTTGTCTATTTTGTTCTTCTCTTCATTCTCTACAAGTTTAGTTCTTGAAGCCTTTGATTTTGAAGACTAGATTTGTGTAGATCTAAGTTCCTAAAAAAATTAGGGTTTCATGGGTTTTTAGGGTTTTGATCTATCATACTTGGCTATTTTCGAAAATTAATGGTCCTATGTTGTAGGAAATTTGATTCTACACAGTTTTGACCTTTACAAAGTTAGATTTTGACTTGTTTGGAGGAAGTTATGGCCGAAACAATATTTGGATTTCTCCGAGGTTCGCCTACGCTAGCTCTGGCAGGGATGATGAACAGTCCTCTGCAGCCGCATAAGCTTTCCTAGCTGCATGAGCTATTCTCGGCCGCATGAGCATTCGCAGCCGTATGGCGCATGTCAGCCGCATAAGCATTCGCCGCCGTATGAGCCCATGCCGCATGGCGCATAGCAGTATGAGCCGCATAAGATCCCAGCCGCATAGCCTGTTTCATTTCTCGGTCGCATAAGCTCGTTTCAGATTCCAGCCGCGTAAGCCCGGTTCCCTGAGCCGCACGAGTTCCTTCGACCGCATGAGTTCCTTCAGCCATATACGCTCGTATTTTTCCCAGTCGCATACGCTCGTATTTTCCTCAGCCGTATGCGTCCTGTTCTTTTCCCAGCCGCATGCGCTTTCTTCTTGGCCGCATGTGCCCATTCTTTTCTTCAGCCGCATAGGATTCCTTGACCCTGGCCGCATGAACTTGGTCCTTTCCTAGCCGCATGAGCTCTTTGATCAGCCGCATGAGTCTGGATCATAGATAGTCTGGCCCCATTAATTTTGGAGCCGCATGTGTCTGTCCATTTTGAGCCGTATATGCTTGTTGGTTCTTGGCCACATGAGTCTCAGCTGCCTGTTCTCTTTGGTCTTAGTCTTCATTTCTGAGCTGACTACCTATGTGATGGCTGGATATCCCTATGTGTGTACCGAGGTGCAATCTATGTGAGTATCGTGGTGCAATCCGAAGTGCTAAGTGCTCCTACGTGATACCTACCAGTACTTCCAAGAGTCTGGCATTTACATAGCGAATGGTCGGTAGTAATGACGTGGTATGTGATGTGTGTTGTATTACACCAAGAAGGGGGAACATACGTATGACTCCAGGAGCCAGTACGGATTCCTTCTTGGGGTACTCGTAAAATGTACGACATCTAGAGGAGTGAACATATGACTACGACATGTGAACTCTAAGAACAACCTAGGGATTAACTAGGCAACTAACTTGGTAGAAGCATTGGGTGGAAAGAATCCCGAGATCGTGCCATACTAGCCACCCCAGGTCCAGACCTGACGTGTCGAGTTGGCCGCCACAGATATGGTTTTATTCGCCTAAAGCGAATAGCTATATCCGACTCCTAAGCGCTATGTGTTAAAAGTTTTAGCGCGGTAGCCCTTCGGAGGACTGGTGCATAATTAATATGTTATATGTCTTATGGTTTGGCTAGCCCTGCTGGGTTGACACGATCTGAGGATTCCTTTAAATCAGTATCGCGGGGATAACTCTGCCAAATATAGAAAGCCGTAGGAATGAATGGCCGCTTGGAAAATGACTTGACTGTGCTTGAGCCTTCCACTAGTAGCCGAGGGACATGGACTGTCACGGTACATGGTCCAACCCATGTCCTTGTTTGGTTGTTAGGTTGGTCTATCGTGCTAGGACAGGCTGTGGACCGAAGTTACGACCGGAAGCTTTATTTAATATTTATAATATTTATGCTTGGGTTTTATCTCATTCTTTTGTGCTCCCTTGTGGTACTTGCTATTCGGGACTGACCCCGCTGGTTTTGTTTGGCCAGATCACGTAGCAGAGCCTGAGGATCCGAACTTCTTCTCTGACGTCAATGGTGCATACTAGGAGCATGGCTGGCGGGAGACTCGAGTGGATTTCTTCTCCACCACTCTTGTATCTTTACTTATGTCCTGGCGTTTAGCTACCGGCACCTGTTTAGCTAGCTAATCTAGACATTTTGTCTTTGCACAATTGTAATTAAATCAGACTGCAGCTGAATACAATTTTGTACCTATGACTTTCTGGGCTAGCTAACTTATAAAGCTAGATCCCCCATGATCATTTTGATAAAGCGTTAGGGACGCCTTACTGCTTTATCTTATATGTTCATTAATTGATGTTTTCTTGCTTGAATGATTGAGACATAGATGTTCTGTGTGACCATAGGAGACTTGAATGTAGCATATACCCCTTGTCTCTCGACAGCCACGATCGCCGTATGACGTTTGTATACCTCATATGGAGTAGCTGGCCTAGTCCGTCTCCGTATTTCGGTACTGGGGTATGACAAGATTTTATTGGTGGCCCATGCAGGCCTTATTTTCAGACTTGTGGGGTAAAACTATTATAGGAGTCTCAATCAAAAACTTGTTCCCTTTGAATCTCTTGCCTCGATTTCTCTTTCCTCACCTTGATTGATAACCTGAATTGTATCCTCGAATCTTCCTCGTCCTGATAATTGATGTCATGTACCCTTCCATATAGGGGTGCTTCTTTCTCAGTAGCTGGTGAGGCCAACATGGAGGAACAACTTGCAGAGCATGGCTCGATGGGGCAGCAACTGGAAGGAGTACATTCTCCTGACCAGATCCGAGTGGAAGTGATATCAGAGCCAGTGGAACCGCAAGTTCTAGAAACTCCTGCACCCCCAACAGTGCCATTAGCGATGCCAGTACCTGATGCTGCAGCACTCCTGGAGGTCATCCGAGGATTCTTGGCTACTCAGCAGCGACAAGTGGCAGCCCATCAGCAACAGCAGACCCGACAGCAGGAACAGAATGTGCTACTGAATCAGGGGTTACAATTAGCCCTCAAGAGAAGTGTCAGGAATGATTCAGGAGCATCGGAGAGGTTTTATCGACTTAACTCGAGATATTTTGATGGTACGGAGGACGCCATCACGGCGGATGCATGGCTTCAGGGTACTGAGGCCATATTGACCGCAGCGAAGGTTCCAGTAGAAGAGAAGGTTGACCAGGTTAGACTGATACTTCAGGATCTCGCCTGCGATTGGTGGGCATCAAAAGAGGTTAGACTAAGGCGTCCTGTTCCCTGGGATAGCTTTCGTACCAGATTTAAGGCCAAGTACTTTGGCGTGGTAGCGCGGTATGAGCTACAGCAGAGGTTTATCAGTTTCAAGCAGGCTGGAAAGACGGTGGATGGTTATGCAGCGGAGTTCTGCAGACTGAGTCGGTTTGCACCGATGATTGTAGCTACGAAGCCCGAGAAGGCAATAAGGTTCTAGCAGGGACTTTATTTAGAGATTCTACAGCTAGTAGAAGGGCACGACTATCAGACTTTTGATACCGTTTTAACGGCAGCCCGGAGGCATGAACTCGCTCAACAGAGGTTGGTGACAAGACATGGGGGCCAGAAGAGGTCTCATTCCCAGAGCAGAGGCAGAGGAGCAGTACAGCAAACATCGGCGCCAGCGTCCGGCATTCGTATTCATGAGTCAGGAGCGCCATGGAGGACGGCGGTATCAGAGATAACGGTACCAGTTCGGTATCAGCAGCCGAAGAACCAGTAGCAGCGCCAGGGGCGTCCATTGGGTGCACTTACTGTGGTAAGGGAGGGCACACTAGGGATGTGTGTCGTTCAGCTAATGGGTTATGCATGAGGTGTGGCATTCCAGACTATAGGATTGCCAATTGTCCTATGATACAGAGGCCAGGAGGGCCAGTTCAGCAGTTTCCGACATTGCCAGCTCCAGGGGCAGCACCGAACAGAGGACCAGCATTGACCGTCAGGCCGCTAGCCCAGCGTCTTCTCACGCAGGCTTAGATGTTTCGCCAGGCACAGAACGAGAAAGGCCCGCAGAGGCCGCAACGACAGCATGGTCGAGGAAGGCAGCAGGAGGGAGCTCCGCATGGCCAGGGCCAGGCCTTCACCTTATCACTGGAAGATGCGCTAGCTTCAGGCGACGTGCTTGTAGGTAATATTTTTGTTACCTCTTTTCCTGCAGTAGCATTGTTTGATTCAGGGGCTACCCACTCTTTTATATCTGTATAATTTGCGACACGTATTGGATTGGAGTTAGAGGCATTGCCAGAGAGGATGAATATACTCACTGGTAATGGGCTCGTAGGAGTTAGTAGAGTGTGCTTAGCGTGTCCAGTCATAGTGAGTGGGCGATTATTGCCCGCATCTTTGATTGAGTTCCCCATGGGCAACTTTGATGTTGTCCTAGGCATGGACTGGTTAAGGGACAGTCATACAACGATAGATTGTCAGGGAGGTAGGATAGTATTTAATGTGCCTGGCATAGAGGAGTTTGTCTTTGACCGAACACTGGAGGATCGACCTAAGGGCATTGTTGTAGAGGCATTGGCAGAGCAGGAGCAGATTCTAAGGGTGGTCAGAGAGTTTGCTGATGTATTTCTAGATGAGCTTCCGGGATTACCACCAGTGAGAGATGTGGAGTTTTGTATTGAGCTGAATCCTGGGACGAAGCCTAAAGTCGACAGAGTTTATAGGATGTCGCAGTCAGATTTGGACAAGTTGTACCAGCATGAAGAAGAATTGAAGGTAAAGCAGTTTATCAGAGAGTAATTCGCCCTGGGCAGCACCGATAATTTTGGTACCTAAGAAGGATGGATCGACGCGAATGTGCATTGATTACCGACATTTGAATGCAGTAACCGTGAAGAAAAAGTATCCGTTACCAATGATTGATGACTTGTTTGATCAATTGAGTAAGGCTTGTATCTTCTCTAAGATTGATCTTCGATCTGGATATTATCAAGTGAGGGTTCGGGAGCAGGACATACCCAAGACAGCATTTAGATCACGGTATGGGTATTATGAGTTTCTGGTGATGCCGTTTGGACTGACTAATGTCCCAGCAGTATTTATGGATTTGATGAATCGCATCTTTCTACCCTATTTGGATAAGTTTGTAGTAGTGTTTATAGATGATATCCTCGTCTATTCTAGTAGTGAGGAGGAACATGAGAAACATCTTCGGACAGTTTTGCAGACCTTGAGGGAGCATCAACTTTATGCGAAGCTTAATAAATGTGAGTTTTGGTTGGACCATATTTCGTTCCTAGGGACACATTATTTCTGGAGCAGGAGTGTTAGTAGATCCGAAGAAGGTAGAGGCAATAGAGAATTGGCCAATTCCGAAGACAGTGGCAGAAGTACGTAGTTTCTTGGGATTGGCAGGTTACTACAGGAGGTTTGTGGCAGACTTCGCCAGGATTTTGGCACCCTTGACGCGTTTGACGCATAAGGATGTAGAGTTTGTTTGGTCAACAGAGTGTCAGACATCATTTGAAGAGTTGAAGAAGAGATTAATCTCAGCCCCGATCTTAACCCTTCCAGTAGGATCGGGAGGGTTTACAGTGTATTATGACGCATCCGGGAAGGGACTTGGATGTGTGTTGATGCAGCATGGTAAGGTGATAGCATATGCATCTCGACAGCTTCGAGATCATGAGAAGAACTATCCGACTCACGACTTGGAATTAGTAGCAGTAGTGTTTTCGCTTAAGTTATGGAGACACTAATTATATGGGGATCGAGTGGAGATTTACACTGATCATAAGAGCTTAAAGTATGTGTTTATCCAGAGGGATCTGAACATGAGACAGAGGAGATGGTTGGAATTATTGAAGGACTTTGATGTAATTCTTCAGTATCATCTAGGCAAGGCGAATGTGGTAGCCGATGCCTTGAGCAGGGGAGGAGGTGCATTCATTCTAACCACGCAGAGGCATATTTTGGAAGATCTTTAGGAAATGGGAATTGAAGTGATCTTGCCGCAAGATACGGGAGTCATGGCCAGTTTACAGATTCAGTCTACTCTCGTAGAGAGGATCAGAGCAGCTCAGGCGGAGGATTCGCGAATCCAGAAGCTTCGATCGGAGTGTGACTCAGGTCTCAGAAAGGAGTTAGTAATCCATGATGATGGTACACTTAGGTTCGGAAATCGTCTTTGTGTACCCGGTGGAGACCTTCGACACGAAGTTATGACAGAAGCTCAAGTTCCCCTTATTCCATTCATCCCGGAGGTACCAAGATGTACCAGGATTTGAAGCAGCACTTTTGGTGGAATGGCATGAAGAGAGAGAGAGAGCGAGATTTGTATCCAGGTGTTTGGTATGTCAACAAGTAAAGACAGAGTAGCAGAGACCAGCAGGATTGTCGCAGCCGCTACCTATTCTGGAATGGAAATGGGAGCACATCACGATGGACTTTGTGACCGGTTTACCTAGATCTCCGACCGGCCGGAACACAGTTTGGGTAATCGTGGATCGGCTCATGAAGGTTGCACATTTTCTTCTTTTCAGAGTACGGTAGTCTACGGAGCAGCTGGCAGAAGTATATATAAAGCAGATTGTGAGGCAGCATGGTGTTCCAGTCAGCATAGTATCAGATAGAGACACCCGGTTTATCTCTCCCTTTTGGCAGAGTTTGTACCATAGTTTGGGTACCAAGTTGAGGTTCAGTACCGCCTATCATCCGCAGACGGATGGACAATCAAAGAGAACTATTCAGACCTTGGAAGATATGTTACGGGCTTGTACTTTAGACTTCGATGGAACTTGGGAAGATCACCTTCATTTAGTAGAGTTCTCTTACAATAATAGTTATCAGGCAAGTATACAGATGGCACCTTTTGAAACATTATATGGAAGGAAGTATAGGTCCCCTCTGGCATGGGACGATATAGGACAACGAAAATTGTTGGGACCAGAGATGATCACGCAGATCGTAGAGACAGTCATGATGATCAGAGAGCGGCTTCGAGTTGTGCAAGACAGACACCGCCACTGGACAGATCAGCATCGAAGGCTTCTAGAGTTTGGTGTCGGTGACCAAGTATTTCTGCGGATTTTGCCTACTCGGGGCGTCATTAGATTTGGAACCCGAGGAAAGCTTAGTCCAAGATTTGTTGGTCCTTTTGAGATTCTCGCTCGGGTAGGCGATGTTGCTTATCGCTTGCCCTTCCTCCCTCGCTATCTGGCGTACATGATGTGTTTTATGTATCTCAGTTACATGGGTATGTCCCGGACCCGAGTCATGTCCTCGACCATTCGAAGTTAGTCATTAGAACCGACCTAACTTACGAGGAACAACCCGTGTCTATTTTGGACCGGTGAGAGAAGGTGCTCAAGAACCGGACAATTAGCCTTGTCCGTGTCGCTTGGGGCCATCACACTCCGGAAGAGTCAACCTGGAAGCGCGAGGACGAGATTAGATCTCGGTATCCGCACTTGTTCGACTCGGAAGGTATGTTTCTTCTCATGCCTTGATAAATTTTTAAAATGTATGATCGATGACTGTTAATGATGGATTGTTAGCATAGATTGTAAATGCACCTTGCTTGCCCGGATACCTCTATCTTTGTCTTGGCTGAAATTTCAAGGACGGAATTTTTCTAAGAAGGATAGAGATGTCACTTCCCGATCCCGATATAGGTATTCTTCATGGAGTCCGTATACGGTATCTGTATTTAGCATGTGTATAATTTCCTATATTTAATTAATGGTGGTATGTAATTTTTTTAGCATTGTCATTAGTGGAGTGATTAGGGATTTGGGTTTTCTTAAACCAACCCAACCCCTATTTAATATCCTCTTCCTCACTCTCTCTCCTCATTCACTCTTCCATTTATTTCCCTCAACCACCACCACCCATAGGCAAGTACAACTTGCTCAAAAAAAGAAGATTTTATACATTTTATATTCTTGATTTTTTTTGATATTATTTGTCTATTTTGTTCTTCTCTTCATTCTCTACAAGTTTAGTTCTTGAAGCCTTTGATTTTGATGGCTAGATTTATGTAGATCTAAGTTCCTAAAAAACTAGGGTTTCATGGGTTTTCATTGTTTTGATCTATCATACTTGGCTATTTTTGAAAACCAATGGTCTATGTTGTAGGAAATTTGATTCTATACAGTTTTGACCTTTGGAAAGTTAGATTTCGACTTGTTTGGAGGAAGTTATGGCCGAAGCAATATTTGGGTTTCTCCGAGGTTCGCCTATGCTGGCTCTGACAGGGATGATGAATAGTCCTCTGCAGCCGCATAAGCTTTCCTAGCCGCATGAGCTATTCTCGGCCGCACGAGCATTCGCAGCCGTATGGCGCATGTCAGCCGCATAAGCATTCGCCGCCGTATGAGCCCATGCCGCATGGCGCATAGCAGTGTGAGCTGCATAAGATCCCAGCCGCATAGCTGTTTCATTTCTCTGCTGCATAAGCTCGTTTCAGATCCCAGCTGCATAAGCCCGGTTCCCTGAGCCGCACGAGTTCTTCGGCCGCATGAGTTCCTTCAGCCGCATACGCTCGTATTTTCTCCCAGCCGCATGCGCCCTGTTCTTTTTCCAGCCGCATGCACTTTCTTCTTGGCCATATGTGCCCATTCTTTCCTTCAGCCGCATAGGATTCCTTGACCCTGGCCGCATGAACTTGGTCCTTTCCTAGCCGCATGAGCTTTTTGATCAGCCGCATCAGTCTGGGTCGTAGATAGTCTGGCCGCATGACCTTATTAATTTTGGAGCCGCATGTGCCTGTCCATTTTGAGCCGCATATGCTTGTTGGTTCTTGTCCGCATGAGTGTCAGATGTCTGTTCCCTTGGGTCTTAGTCCTCATTTCTGAGCTGACTATCTATGTGATGGCTGGATATCCCTATGTGTGTACCGAGGTACAATCTATGTGAGCACCGAGGTACAATCCGAAGCGCTAAGTGTTCCTACATGATACCTGCCAGTACTTCCAAGAGTCCAGCATTTACATAGCGAATGGTCGGTAGTAATGACGTGGTATGTGATGTGTGTTGTATTACACCAAGAAAGGGGAACATACGTATGACTCCAAGAGCCAGTACGGATTCCTTCTTGGGGTACTCATACAATGTACGACATCCAGAGGAGTGAAAATGTGACCACGACATATGAACTCTGAAAACAACCTAGGGATTAACTAGGCAACTAACTTGGTAGAAGTATTGGGTGGAAAGAATCCCGAGATCGTGCCATACTAGCCACCCCAGGTTCAGACCTGACGTGTCGGGTTGGCGGCCACGGATATGGTTTCATTCGCCTAAAGCGAATAGCTGTATCCGACTCCTAAGAGCTATATGTTAAAAGTTTTAGCACGGTAGCCCTTCAGGGGACTGGTGCATAATCAATGTGTTATATGTCTTATGGTTTGGCTAGCCCTGCTGGGTTGACACGATCTGAGGATTCCTTTTAATTAGTATCGCGGAGATAACTCCGCCTAATATAGAAAGCCGTAGGAATGAATGGCCGCTTGGAAAATGACTTGACTGTGCTTGAGCCTTCCACTAGTAGCCGAGGGACATGGACTGTCACGGTACGTGGTCCAATCCATGTCCTTGTTTGGTTGTTGGGTTGCTCTATCGTGCTAGGACAGGCTGTGGACCGAGGTAACGACCGGAATCTTTATTTAATATTTATAATATTTATGCTTGGGTTTTATCTCACTCTTTTGTACTCCCTTGTGGTACTTGCTATTTGGGACTGACCCCGCTGGTTTTGTTTGGCCAGATCACGTAGCAGAGCCTGAGGATCCGAACTTCTTCCCTGACGTCAAAGGTGCATACTAGGAGCATGGCTGGGGGGGACTCGAGTGGGTTTCTTCTCCACCACTCTTGTATCTTTACTTATGTCCTGGCGTTTAGCTACCGGTACCTGTTTAGCCGACTAATCTAGACATTTTGTCTTTACACAATTGTAATTAAATCAGACTGCAGCTGAATACAATTTTGTACCTATGACTTTCTGGGCTAGCTAACTTATAAAGCCAGATCCCCCATGATCATTTTGATGAAGCGTCAGGGACGCCTTACTGCTTTATCTTATATGTTCATTAATTGATGTTTCCTTGCTTCAATGATTAAGACATAGATGTTCTGTGTGACCATAGGAGACTTGGAAGTAGCATATACCCCCTTGTCTCTTGACAGCCACGATCGCCGTATGACGTTTATATACCTCATATGGAGTAGCTGGCCTAGTCCGTCTCCGTATTTGGTATTGGGGCGTGACAAAAGACGTCCATGTTGGTGCTCTTTATGTAAATTTTGTATTTTAAATGGGATAATAAATATGTTGCGATGCGACTGTTACATATATAAAAAATTTGTTTTTGATATTAAATTAGTATTTTATTTTATAATATGGGGAACCTCCTTCTTGTGATATATTTCTAGATTTCTAGGATTTTATACTATATATATTTATTTATTTCTTGTGCATGTGTATAAATGTCATCCTAGATATGTGTATATAGAAATACATGAGAATATGTTCTAATATATATATAGAATTATATATGGATTTAGTTTTATATAGTTATAGATATATTTTCTTAAATAACTATAGTATAAATTATTTTATACACATGAATGTTAAATTCACTGTATTGTAAGTATGTATTTATATACTATATATTTTATATATAATTATATGTATATATATATGCATTGGGTGCATATATAGATATGATTATTGATATCTATATATATAGATATATATAAAAAGAAAGGAATGAGAACATAGAGATAGGCTTAGCCCAGCCCATAAGCCAGGCCAAGCCCAACCCGATTCCAGCCAGGCCCAGCCCATAGAGGGGAGTCCAACAAAGGGGGATCCTTCCCATTTAACCAGAGCAAACACCCAACCCGTGTATGTACTATGTGACCGAGAACGAGAGAGGGAGAAACCCTAGCAAAATACACTGCTGCGCCACACCCTTACCCCGTGCGTATCATGGTCGACCCTTCCCTGGCCTCCGTGCGCCGCCACGAGCCGTCGCCGGCCGACGACGGACGTCCTCGTGCGCGGCAGAATAGAGCACCCTATTCTGCCAACTCGACGGTCAGGTACCATCTTCGCTGACCAATTTTTCCCTCAATACTTGACCGTTTTAAATTTCATAACTGATCTAGGAACCTTATATGACCCTCTCGAGATCCTAACAAGTAGAATCTAATGTGGTTGGACCATCGATTCACAAAATCGATGCAAAAACCTGACGAGCAATGTCCAAAAACAGGATATGGAAGCAGCCAACACTCTATTTTAGAATGGTATTCCTGAGCCAGATATTAAGAGTTTTCAAAAACCCATTTGAAATAGTTTTAGATAATATATACGAGATTAAAACCTATTTTGTAGATCCAAATTTTATCAAGTATGTACAAAGTTATTCGAATTCAAAAATCAAGAAAAACCATGAAAAATAGTTTAGAAAATTTAGAAAAGTTGTCCGATACGACGTGTGTCCCGCCAATCCGGGCGACGTGGTCACGAACCGAAAGCATCGAAAGGTGTGTATCAAGTTCGCGGACGTGTGGACTTTGACGGAATTCAAATTGGTTGCGTGTGCGCGACGAATTTGATGCGTATCCGTCGAAATTTACCGTATCGACCCGTTTGCAAATTTCTCAATTATTTTGTGCACGTCCGTCAGATCGAGACAAAACTTGCAACAACAGGAGCGTATCGTTTTTCTGGTCCTGTATGCCAAGTTTGGTCCGATTCTGAGACAGTTGATCGGATCGCCGTTTTGCGGGCCCTACGATCTGATTCAACGCGCGATTTTGTGCACGGCCTGCCGAAATCTAACTTTGGACATACGGTTGGGTTCGTATCATCAAAAAAATCTATAGACATGTAGTTTGACGACTTTAGAGACCATTGACTCTGGCACGTTTTTCGGTGCAAAGCGGGTCCAACGGCGGACACCATTTTGGCCGAAAATTACCGTTTTGCCCCTGTGTCCAGAATTGGACTTGAAGACAGGCAATCCTGGATAATTTGACTATTCTGAGAAATTTGGTAATATTTATTTCAGCTTTCGGAGACAGTTGTGATGATTTGGACTTTATGGCTTAGCAGTTGACTATATTTGTTAGATCTGCGTGCAACCTCCAGGCAAGATACCTTGCCTCTCTCTACAGTCTATTATCATGCTTATAGATATCATGTTGTTATCATGTTATCTTTTAGTTTCTCTAGTTGCTATGGATTTATATGTTATCTTTAGTTCTCTAGTTAAATTGACTTGATATGTTTTCTTCATACCATGTTCACCTGTTTATTATCTGCTTGACTGGATAGTGTAGTATACCAGCTTGTTCATATTATAGTCCATGCTAGAGCAGTCCTTACCTGTGCCATGACAGAGTTGTATCGTGTCTTCACCTATATCTTGGCTGAGTCGTGTCTACAAGTATGTGTGATTGAACTGCTATTCCTGTACTGTTTTTCTTAACCTGCGAGTCCACAATCGGGGCGAGGGTTGACCGTTTGCACCTGCGAGTACACACTCGAGGCGAGAGTGTTTTTCTTGATCTGTTTGCATTTGCGAGTCCACACTCGGGGCGAGGGTTAGTGATTAGTTCAAACCTGCGTGTCCACACTCGGGGCGAGGGTTTGGTATTCCATTGATCTCTTGTTCTTTCAGCAGTTCATTTATGCATAGTTGATCCCGTGTCCGTGTTCATAGTTACCTGTCAGTAGCCACATGTCAGTCTCATGTCTAGTTTCTGTTTATACCTTATTTATATTATTGTATGATTAAACTGCAAGATAGGTATGTTTTTATATATCTTGCTATGTCCCCTGAGGACCTGATGATCTCTTCAGGTAGCTGATTCCATGGAGTTAGTTAGAGGCTCATGATGGTAGTGATTACACCTGTAGGGATACAGGTATTTGCTTATGATATTTTTTATTATCCTCTCGTGCTTTATATTCCATACCAGGATATATTCTGTTATTTTATAGACTCGTATCATTCTTGGAGTCTAATCGGACAATATGCTAATGGGCTGCAGACCATGACCCATAATTGTTCATTCATGTTTCATATTCTTATTATGGATTGAGATATAGATTGCATTGCCATGATTTGGCAGTATACCATAGCCTTGACAGCGTTTACGTATTCGAGTCGGACTGGAGTCCGCTCGATACGTAGCTGGCTTACTCACGAGCTCGCGTCCGAAAAGCGGGTGCGGGTCGTGAAAAGTTTTTTTGGTGTCCTATGCAGGTCAGAGCATATCGTATCGGTTACGTAACTGTACTGATACGAGCCTGCGAATATGACTAAACCCTTAGAAATCTCAATCCACCCTGCCTTGAAAATTCTTTTAGAAACCTCTACCGTCTTTGAAACTTCGTATTCGTTCTCGATTATTCTCTCTTGCCTTCTTGTACCATTGATTCTCGTCCCTTCCTATTCTGGGGTGACGAATGATCGTGCTGTCTAGAATTTATCAGGAATTCTTAAATTATAGTATAATATTGCATTATTATTGAGTTTTGGTTGTTTATAGATACGAGAGATTATAGTTGCCATATGCCTAGATATCTGTCGGTAGAATTGTTAGTAACTAGTTAGAAGATTATAATATTTTAGTTTTGAGGAGTATGTGACCAAAGGTGGGTAGAAGTCCTTGAGGGTTCGTAGTTACGAAATGGCTAGGAGAAAGATATAAACTGTCTTTGAAAAATTAAATTTGAGGAGAATAAGGTAATAGTAGACTTTGAATTTTAAGGAATAGTTATGAATTAGAATTTCGAGAACGAAATTATTTTAAGGTGGGTAGATTTGTAACTCCTCTTCCCGAAATTTTTTAAAATATTTCTTTATTATTTATTTGATTTAAATGGTGATTTTTAGAATTTTTTTATAAATAATTATTTAGTTAATTATTAAGGTAGATGACTTTAGCCATACCAGATGACTAGGAATCATGGCACGGATAGTGCAGTGGCGTGCCTTGACTAGTGTATTAGCCATGCCAAGGAAGACCCAGCCATAAGTGTGTCCTAACTAGAAAAACCAGGCCAAGTTGTGACTTAACCTCTAAAGAATTTTAATTATTTATTAATCATACTATCGCTTTGTAGGAAACCTTGTTGCACCCAGCTAGTCCGGACTGGACCTGAACCTAACCAAGCCCATGTAGGCAAGTAGTGAGACGAAATACGTCCATGTAGGTGCTCTTTATGTAATTTTGTATTTTAAATGGGATAATAAATATGTTGCGATGCGACTGTTACATATATGAAAAATGTGTTTTTGATATTAAATTAGTATTTTACTAATTAAATTAGTATTTTACTTTATAATATGGGGAACTTCCTTCTTGTGTTATATTTCTAGATTTCTAGGATTTTATACTATATATATTTTTTATTACTTCATGTGTATAAATATCATCCTAGATATGTGTATAGAAATACATGAGAATATGTTCTAATATATATATAGAATTATATTGGATTTAGTTTTATATAGTTATAGATTTTTTTATATTTTCTTAAATACCTATAGTATAATTATTTTATACATGAATGTTAATTCACTAGTGTAAGTATATTATACTATATATATATATATATATATATATATATATATATATATATATATATATATATATATATATATAAAGATATATAAAGAAGGATGAGAACATAGATAGGCTTAGCCCAGCCCAAAAGCTAGGCCAAGCCCAACTCGATTCCAGCCAGGCCCAGCCCATAGAGGGGAGTCCAACAAAAGGGGCTCCTTCCCATTTAAACAGAGCAAACCCCAACCCGCGTATGTACTATGTGACCGAGAACGAGAGAGGGAAACCCTAGAAAGATACACTGCTGCACCGTACCCCTACCCGCGTGTATCATGGGTGACCCTCCCTTGGCCACCGCGCGCCGCCACGATCCGCCGCCGGCCAACGACGGACGTCATCGCGCGCGGCAGAACAAAGCACCCTGTTCTGCCAACTCGACAGTCAGGTACCATCTTCGCTGACCAATTTCTCCCTCAATACTTGATCATTTTAAATTTGTAAAATGATCTAGGAACCTTGTATGACCCTCTCGAGATCCTAACAAGTAGAATCTAATGTGGTCGGGCCATCGATTCACAAAATCGATGCGAAAACCTGACGAGCAATGTCCAAAAACAGGATATGGAAGCAGCCAACACTCTATTTTTGAAGGGTATTCCCGAGCCAGATATTAAGAGTTTTTGAAAACCCATTTGAAATAGTTTTAGATAATATATACGAGATTAAAATCTATTTTGTAGATCCAGATTTTATCAAGTATGTACAAAGTTATTCGAATTCAAAAATCAAGAAAAACCATAAAAATAGTTTAGAAAATTTAGAAAAGTTGTCCGATACGACGTGCGTCCCGCCAATCGGGCGACATGGTCGCGAACCAAAAGTATTGAAAGGTGCGTATCGAGTTAGCAGACGTGTGGGCTTTGACGAAATTCAAATTGGTTGTGTGTGCGCGACGAATTTGATGCGTATCCGTCGAAATTCACCGTATCGGCCCCTTTGCAAATTTTCTAATAACTTTGTGCACGTCCGTCAGATTGAGACGAAACTTACGCCAACAGGACCGTATCATTTTTTTGGTCCTGTATACCAAGTTTGGTCCAAATCTGAGACAGTTGATCGGATCGTCGTTTCGCGGGCCCCACGATCCGATTCAATGGACGATTTTGTGCACGGCCTGCCGGAATCCAACTTTAGATCTACGGTTGGGTTCGTATCATCAAAACAAATATGTAGACATGTAGTTTGATGACTTTAGAGACCATTGACTCTGGACGCTTTTCGATGCAAAGCGGGTCCAACGGCGGATACCGTTTTAGCCCAAAATTACCGTTTTGCCCCTGTGTTCAGATTTGGACTTAAAAACAGGCAATCCTAGCTAATTTGACTATTCTGAGAACGTTGATAATGTTTACTTCAGCTTTCGGAGACAGTTGTGATGATTTGGACTTTATGGCTTAGCAGTTGACTATATTTGTTGGATCTGCATGCAACCTACAGGCAAGATACCTTGCCTCCCTCTACAGTCTATTATCATACTTATAGATATACTGTTGTTATCATGTTATCTTTCAGTTCCTCTAGTTTCTATGGATTTATATGTTATCTTTAGTTCTCTAGTTAAATTGACATGATATGTTTCTTCATACCATGTTCACCTGTTTATTATCTGCTTGACTGGATAGTGTAGTATACCAGCTTGTTCACATTATAGTCCATGCTAGAGTAGTCCTTACCTGTGTCATGACTGAGTTGTACCGTGACATCACTTGTATCTTGACTGAGTCGTGTCTACAAGTATGTGTGATTGAACTGCTATTCTTGTACCGTTTTCTCAACCTGCGAGTCCACAATCGGGGCGAGGGTTGACCGTTTGCACCTGCGAGTCCACACTCGGGGCGAGGATGTTTTTCGTGAGCTAATGTCACGCCCCAGAAACAGAATACTAGAGAGCGGAGAACAGACACAGCCAGCTACGTACATTGAAGTGAATCCCACATCGCAATACGGTCACGGCTGTCTAGATGCATGAGGGTTTACTACAAGCCATTAGTCTCTTAGGGTCAAGAATAATCCTAGTGTCTCAATCTCAAGCAAGCAAGTAAACATAACAAGATAGTAGATCATCAGACATACAAAGTAAGGCGTGCATACATTACATATTCAGATGATCATGAAGCTAGTCATACAAAATGTGAAGACTAGCAAGAGTTTAAGTCATACATGATCAACCCTAGGATTTTTCAATCATGTTACAGCCCGTAGGTAGACAGTAAGTAAAGTTGCAAATGAGCTAACACTTGCTCGGCGGTTAAACGCCTCAAAAGAGTATTTTTATAAGGGAGTGGGAGAGCAAAATAAGAACCCACTCGTTGCCAGGGTTTCGCCTAGTGGTCACCATCTGGCAGGAAGGCTGGAAGATCCTCGAAAGCTGCTCCAAAATCTGGCCATACAAAACCAGCTAGGTCAGACCCCAGAAAGAGAAAGTGCCACAAGGAGGCTTCACTTAAGAACTAAAAACCAGCATATTATAGAACATAAAATTATAGATGAAATAACATAAGACATGAGTTAGAGAAAACAGGGTGATAAACGATAAGATGACTAAAGGACTATTCTGGTAACCAAGTTACAACCCGTAAACCAAACAAGGACCGGGGTTGTAACCCTTCACCTGAACGGAACTTAGTCTCTAACCAATTATCGATAAAGTAAAGCATACACAAGCATGTCCAGAGATAGCCATGTACTGGATCTAAACAAGACTAGACAAGATGGGACTCCATCCAACATTCACGGCCAAGCAATAGTACGGCTTGATAGTTAACTAACTAGGGTTATCACAAGCCTAGTTACTAGCAAGATGCAATGAGATATCCCTACGGCCACTAGCCCTGCAGACTATCCAGGTTATCCAGACGCAAGGTTCAAGCTAAGAGTTATCATGACTTGTTAGGTGACTTGAGTGCAACACATGACAGTGTGTATAGTAATCGTTTCATGAAGTGCCCCACATGACAGTGAGCTGGAAATGTGCCCTACTCGTTGGCAGGCTACAAGTCCATCAGAGAAGGCACCCAGATAACGAGATTGCTTGTAGACAGAATATCTCTCTATATGAACTACTTGATCAAGCTAGTCATTAGCCTAGTCAGATTCAGTATATATCCCTGCCCGTGGTAACCAGGGATACAAGTCCTAGACATGATACGGACAAGACTGGTAGCTTATACAAGAACATTCAATACAACCCCGGTGTCAAGATGAGAATTTACTTAGCATGTCAAGTTAGCCGTTGCAACAGCGTTCATGAGTCACATATCAAGATTACTTGTTAGGGGTGCACCACAACGGGTCACCATCATGTCATGTTACTTGTACTTGATACTTGTTAGAAGTGCGCTACGACGGGCCACCATCCTGGTTTACTACTCATCAATCATCATATCGTGTTCACATATCATGGCCATGCAGCATATCATTATACAAGCTAATATGCAGGTAAAGAAGAGACATGATCCTGAGTGCACCTTAACGGGCCACCGTATAGAAAGAAAATCATAGCATGAAGTGTAAAGTACAATAAAGCTGAAAGGTCATGGCGACTTGCCTCATAAGAGAAGGAAAAACATAAAAGGGAGAATGCGAAAACAACGTGCATCCAAGGGCTATGTGCCCACATGGTTCTATGCGCCTACATGAAGGCTAACATAGGCCAATTCGTGCCAAGCCTTGCCGTGGCTCGTACAAATAGTGTCACGATCTTATATTAGCCGTACGTAGAAAACCGTGCCATGACTAAGCAAATCGTGCTAAATCGTGCCAAGTCGCGCCGCGGCTTGCACGAGTCGTGTCATGCCTAGCCGTGGCACGTATGAGTCGTGTCATGATCGTGTGAGCAATCCATAGAAAAGTTATGAAACAACTTGGTCAAAAGGATGCAAAACTTAAAAGATCTTAAAGGCCCAAGGAAATGTGGCCCTGGCCACTATGCGCCCAAAAGGGGGGACTATATGATCCCACTAGGGCAGCCCCTATGAGCCCAAGGAAGGGTGGTCTATGCGCCCAAAGAAGGGAAGCAAGACCCTTGGCCAAGTGCCAAGGAAAAGGCAAGGTGCTGTGGCATGAATAGAAAGTTATGCACCAATACAAGGCTATGCGCCCACATAGGGTTGCACCTATGCGCCCAAAGGGGGCATACTTATGCACCCACATGGAAGAAAGTTCTGCCTTGGGCGCATGGCAAGTTCATGCGCCCAAGCACTGTTCTTCTTCCTGACAGATCGAGAAGAAAAATGCAAGGAAGGCCGTAGCTTCCGAGCTCTGCCAAATCTCCGTCCGGAGTCCAAATTCGGACTTCCATAGGTCAAAATGGGGATAACGAAATTCTCTACGACATGGAACCATCAAAAATGCAAATGAAGAAGTTAAGTAGATCAAAACTACAAAAATCCGAAAATAGCTATTTTCTAGATCTATAAAAATCAATGCACCAAAATGAAAATCTTCGAGTTCTAAAGTGGTTTAGGATCATGCTAAGAATCCATTAGAACCATCAAAATAGGTTCTCAAGTGAGAGCAAGGTGCACTTGCCTATGGAGGGGGAGAGGTTTTTAATGGAGAAGAAGAAGGAGTTATGAAGAATAATAAAGAGAGAGAAAGGTAGATGGATTTTAAATGGGGGTGGTAGGTAGGGGTTTAACATGATGAACTATGGAATTAAACCAAGCCAAACCAATAATGAACCAAGTTAAACCATGATATGCCATGATGAACCTAAACAAGATTAAACCAAAAATTAGCTAGCAAGACAAGATAAGTAAAAATACGGGTCAGAATTCCGTACACGTATACTGAAAATACGTATAACGGAAAACGGAGGTGACAGCTAACATGTGAGTCCACACTCGGGGCGAGGGTTAGTGATTAGTTCAAACCTGCGAGTCCACACTCGGGTGAGGGTTTGGTATTCCATTGATCTCTTGTTCTTTCAGCAGTTCATTTATGCATAGTTGATCCCGTATTCGTGTTCATAGTTACCTGTCAGTAGCCACATGTCGATCTCATGTCTAGTTCCTGTTTATACCCTGTTTATATTATTGCATGATTAAACTATTAGATAGGCATGTTTTTATGTATTTGCTATGTTCCCTGAGGACCTGATGATCTCTTCAGGTAGCTGATTGCATGGAGTTAGTTAGCAGCTCATGATGGTAGTGATTACACCTGCAGGGATACAGGTATTTACTTGTGATATTTCTTTATTATCCACTCGTGCTTTATATTCCATACCATATTATATTCTGCTTATTTATAGACTCATATCATTCTTGGAGTCTAATCGGACAATATGCTAATGGGCTGCAACCATGACCCATAATTGTTCATTCATGTTTTATATTCTTATTGTGGATTGAGATATAGATTGCATTGTCATGATTTGGCAGTATACCATAGCCTTGACAGCGTTTACATATTCGAGTCGGGCTGGAGTTCATTCGATACATAGCTGGCTTGCTCACGAGCTCGCGTCCGAAAAGCGGATGTGGATCGTGACATTGCTATGACTTCGATAGTCCGTGGCATAACTTTGTGTCACGACCCGCTCCCGAATAATCGGACACGAGTCGGACACGCCCAGCCTTCGTCGATAGACACGACAAAGTAAGCTGTACAATACTAAGAAAAACTCCAAGTCACAATGTAATGTAAACATCTACAGCTTCTATATTAACGTTCCCAGAAAGATCACCAATATCCATCAATCAAATTATACAATGTTTTCCGAAGACAAATCCGGTAAAATAAAATTACAATGATGAAATCATAAAAATATACAATCTCCAGAAAAATAAATAAATAAATACTGCAATATCCAATGCAATCACATGCTCCATGTGGCCTCAAGCTCAACTACAACGTATCCTGTCAGAAAAAGAACAAAGTACAATTCCGACAAAAACAATATACAATATAATCTGAACTACAGAGTACAAGGTGAAACTAGAGTACGAGAACTGAAAATGAAACTATGGTACCAGAAATGAAATGTAAACTGCAGTCAATGGATGCGACAATCAATATGCAAAAAAAATGAACACGGCTATCAATGAACAATACGATGAACACGACAATCAATGCAAGTGTGATATTTTTGAAATATTAAATTAATATGTGACCGGCTTAGGACCACATGTAACACCCAATTTTTTAAATAGGTTAATTTTGAAATTTTGTGTTTTAATTTATTTAATTATGATATTTAAATAATAATATGATTTTTGGTGATTTTTAATCATTTAAAAAATATTTTTAAGTCATGACCTATGATTTTGGTGTTACTAGAGTGACCTTAGAGACTGTTTGACCTAGAGCCTAACCATGTGAGTAGAGGTTCAAATTAGTGCATTTAGCCTAGAGGGTATTTTTGTCATTTTGAATTTAATATATAATTATTTGGAATTTAATATATAATTATTTGGAATTTAATATATAATTATTTGGAATGGTGTGATTCATTATTATTAATTAATTGTCAGATATTGTGATTAGCGCTAACCTAGATTGGACCTAACCTAGATTAGTCATAGCTAGACTCAGTTAGCCATGGTTAGTATTAGTTAGCATTGGTTAGTTTTGGTTAAGTCATGATTAGTTAGAACAAACTAGGTTGCAACTTGACTAGAAGGTAAACCTAGATTTTAGGCCATTGATTAACTAGATGGAATGAAAGCCATAGATCTAGTACTAAAACCCTAACCCTAGGCTTCTATGGCCAGCCTAGGTATTCCCCCATCACGATTTAATGTCTCCCAAAAACTACTTGCCTCTTTTATTCATCCCTTCATTTTCTAGAGCAAGGTTTGTCTTCATTGAAACTCTTTCCTATTTTGATCAATATTGATCCTTTTTCATTCAAACTTCTTCCATGGTGACCTAATTTGTATTTCCCTACTATTCATGGAGGCTAATAACAGATTTGGGACAATTTGGAGCTTGGGGCTAGCTAGAAGGAATCCCCATTTTGAAGTTTTCTTGAGAGAAGAACACCTATAGGTAACTTCCTATTCCCTCCATGAAATTTTGATTTCTAGGCATGGATGCATAGCCCTAGGAGTCCTCTCACTGTAGGAATAGGATTTGTAAAGTTTCGTGTCCTTTACGTATCCATATCACACGTATCAGTGTAGGTTTCTAAGTGTTCGACGAAATACCACAGTGGGCATTTCGATCTTGTTTTCGAAATGTGTTTGAAAAGAAAAATAGGTTTTAGTGTCGCTTATGGGTTTCTAAGTGTCTGAGCTAGTTTCGTGTCGTGTTTGGATCGAGTCGGACCCGTGGACACGCCCCGCGCGCACGCGGTCGGCTGTCCTGCTACTCGCGTGTCCGTGCGGCTGTTCTAGGGCTCGTGGACACGTGAGATTGGACACAGAGCTCGGGACAGTGTCTGACACGACACCCCCAAAGTCTTGTGTCCAATGGTTTCGTGTCGAGTGAGCTAGGACTCGTGCACGGGTTCACTGCTGCTCGTGTCCAGAATAGTGTTGGGTTCATGTGGTGTTTGGACACTTTTGTGTCCTGTTTTTGGACACAATAGTAAGTGTATGACACGAGCACATATTGGTTAATAATTACCAACCTTAATCCTATTGATTAATTTTTATTTAATGTAGGAATGGGAATTTCCCCCATTCGACTGATATAGTGAGTACCAGTTAGCATTTATGTACTGTTCTCCATTTTTAATTTACACTTTTATGTTGAATACCATGTGAAATAACCAGGGGGGTTTAATGTTTGAACATTAGATATCATGTTAGGATTCATTTTGTGTTAAGATTGATGAAGGAGGATTCGATTTTAGAGGGAGTGAGTATTCGACTGATACTCTAATGTATCAGTGTAATTAAATCATTGTTCTTCATTCCATTTACATTTTAATGATTAAATACCTGTGTTTTAGTTATGGTTAAATTTTTGTTCGGCAAATAACATGTTAGGTTGTAGGGGATCATTTGTGAAGAATTGTTGAAAGGGATTCGAATGTGGAAATTAGTTGTAGCTGTTGATTTAGAATTTTGAACCTGTGACTATGTTTTGTTTTCCTGAGATTGAACCCATTGTTCAATCACTCACACACTAATTTATATCCTACTATAAGCATCCATATATGCTCTATAATATAATAATAACAGTAATAATAATAATAATATAATAATAATATAATAATAATAATATATAATAATAATATATAATAATGACAATAATATATAATATATCATATAATGACAATAAATACCAACTAAAAATGACCAATAAGAGTTTTTGGTGAACGCTTTTCGTTTCCCATATTTATTTAGTCCTAAAAATTCGTACCAATATTCTAAAACGTCATTTAAATAAAATAAATAATCAAATATTTAAAATTTGTGGGAAAGGGAGCTACATTATCCTCCTCGGGCATCGGATACTGTATGTTTTGTACGTTTCACGAATCATCACGTATCTCTATGCTTTCACTGATTCACGAATCGCTTGTGACACATGTACTCTCATGTTCACAGAACCATCATGAATCACCTTCACGTATTACTCATTTTATGAGCCATGTGAAGTTTCACGAATCTTAACATACTTGAACAGATTCTTGTGTATTGATTGGGGATGTGGGAGTAGAAATAGGCATGTGAATAATATCCAAGTAGCTGTAGTCATGAATCACTCTTAGCTGTAGTCATGAATCTTTCTATGCCATTCACATGTCTATATTTTACTCTGACTCACTAGTCACTGCTAGTTCTCTATTTATAGTAGATATTTCCTTACAGTTATCTCCTTTAATTCATATATTCTCTTTTCAGCGTTTCATGTATCTTACTCTATTGCATGCTTTATTTTTCCTAACTTGATATGAACTGCGTGAGATGTATTGTGCTCGTTCCTGTCCTGACTGGACCTGTTGAAAATATTACAGATGATGAGGATGAGGCCCTATGCACCACCTATTACGGAGCAGGCTTAGACGACACCTGCGACCTGGTTCCTCTGGAGGACCCAGCTGCAGTACAGGATGCTACTCCCATAGTCTAGGCTAGATAGCTAGGCTTTATCTTATTTTTTCAGCATTATTTATTCGACTTTCAGTTGTTGTTCTGAGATGTTGTATATATTTAGAGACTTGTATTGAGCTGGATGTTTCTTGAGTTGTTATCTTAGACACTTAGATTCTCTCTCTCTTATTTGTATGACATTGTGGTTTTGATCTATCTATCTACCTTTACTATTCTGTATCTGCCTTACATGTGATTGAGACTGTTCTGTTATGTCACCACCATTCGGAGAGTATATACTGTTCAGGTACCTTATATTGCTAGATGTTGTGACCTAGGACAGCATTCTACCGCCGATACTGCGGCGTAGGCTGGGCGTTGTTACGTTCTCGTACCCTCACAGTGGGTGCGGGTCGTGACACCACAATCCACAATCAATCCAAATCAAACAATTCTACAAGGTGCGGCTTAATCGTACGTGAGGTATACGATTAGGCTATCCACAATACCTATGTTGGGTGTGGTCACACAAAGTTAATATTTCCTCCAATCCCTGCAATAAACAATGACTTCACAATGCAATGAACAAGGTACAAGACAATCGTGTGTATCTCGTGTCCGATATGAGAACGTGGCACATGAATGTAAGACAGAAACAAAGTAAAAGCTCAAGTCGGCGTACTTGTCTCACCTTGGAAGCACGGGAGTAGTACTGCATAGATGTAATGATCACCTGGTAGTTGTTCAATTTGTTAGGGTTTTGAAATAATGATCACTAGCCAACTATTGCTAACTAGATAACTAACTATCTCTAGTACTAACAATATTTAAAAAAAACTATATAATACTTTATCCAAATATTTTAAATATTACAACTAATTACTTGCCAATTATACTAAATAAGAAAGGAGTTTATATTTTTATAACAAAATATGCAATATATACTTTATAGCAAAAAATTAGATGACAATATTATTATATTTAGAAAATAATACTGGCTTTAAGAATAATGACTAGTAACTATATTGTAGCTAAAAATCATTTATTAGAAAATAATTTCTATTTTACATATACTTTTTGGAAATAATTATAGACACATTTTTATTAGATGGAATATCTTATTATTTAAAAATATTAATCAAGAGTTCAATTATTTGATAATTAAAATATTAGCTAAAAGACACTATTTATATTAACAAATCTAACATTAAATCTAGTCTATCATAGGACAATGTATAACTAAATACTTTTAGAATGTAATAATAAATATATACACTAATTAGAATTAAATAAAATAATTGATAATACATTAACTATCACTAAAATCAGTCTAGCCCCACAGCCCAACTCTGTTTGAATGAAACTTAAGAATTTACCTAATCATTACTTAAACAAATAGAACCAAACTCTTTCCCAGGCCCAACACTCTCTATATTTTGATTTCCAATACTCTCTTCAATACACAATATTGTAACAACCCGTTCCGCCCTAGCGGAACGCCGATTCAAACGGCAAGTGCAACGACTCAAACGAGTCATCGACCCGAAGAGTTGGCATCGACCTGATGAAGAATCGATGCAAGGCTTACATTTCCCGTCAAGATGAATCCAGACTTAGACTTTCAAAGGCGCGCTCGGAGTATCACTCGGCCGATGCGAACATCGCTAAGGTGGGTGGCTCCGATGAACCCGTCTCTGCTTAGCCTAGACACATAACAATACAGACACTATTGCTAGAATCGCTAGACGATAACACCGTGCATGCTAATAAATGAATGACTCAACGCACCTAGCAAAGGGAATAATCCCATCTTGTATGCTTGTTTAGAACATGGAAAAGAACTCGACAATATAGAAACTCTCGTACCGCTCTACGCTCGTGCTAAGGCACAAGCTTACATGCAAGTTTCCTATGCGATCAAAATGAAACAATAAACGGTTTACAACAAAGAAACAGAAGACTATCGACATAGTCGTTCCGAGTAGAGTATAGCAACATTGAAAGTCTTCGGACCGATAGGTCGCCAAGGTGACTCCCGCACGGAAGTTGCGTAATGAATGAATGAACGTAGACGAATGAATGAATCCACGAATGAATGAATACGTGAAAAATGAATGAATGGACGAACAAGTGAAAGAAAGAACTGAAAAAGTGAATACAAGATAAGACATGAAAGACGTTAGCGACAGGTATGACGGGCACGTGCAACGGGGCTCGCTATCCGCTCTGCACGGACGCCAACCTGGTCGATAACGCATTATGGCTAAAGACAGCCGTTAAGTTAAATGACAAGTCAATACGAATGGTCGTGGACAAACGGCACGGGCGATGGAGAATACCGTGGCCGTCATGAGGAAGGATTCTGCGACACGGATGATGGGGGGGAATACCGTGGCCGGCCTAGGCGGAATCAGGCATGGGGCTTACGGCTGCATTGAGTGGGGGCTAGGCCACTCAAAGAGACATAAGGCCAGGCATTTCAAGAGACTATCAAGGTGTACCAGCCATCACGCTTCGATAGGTGAGAATGCCCACGTGATATGTCCAAAATGACTTGTGATGCCAGCGACCCATGCATGTAGATTAAGTGGACTATGCTGGTGGCAATCCACGTGCAAGTCCTTGCATTGAAACAAGTAATCTAAGTTAACTAAATAAGTGCCTCCTAAACATACTTGAATGTAACACTCTGAGCATGCCTACGACGTGTTAGATAACGTGCCTACGACGTGCTAGAACGTGCCTACGACATGCTAGAACCTGAGACAGGGACACGCCCTTGATATCGAAAGTTTATATGAGACACGTTAAGTTATACTTATGAATTGTTGGCTAACTTGGTTTACTTTGACAGGGAAGGCGGACGGTAAGTATGGTAAGTCGTGCATGTATTTTCATATGACACTTGAATTCGACAACACGAGATAGGTTTGGAATATGCCATGAAACTGATCCTAAGGCAAGATTAGAAAGACAATGAATGATAGACGGTGCACGAAAGTAAATGGAACGTGTTTGGTAATGATAGCATTGTGGGCGAGCTAGCCTCCCCACCAGTGCATAACAATGTATTGATAACCCCACAGTCTGCTTGCAGGATGCAGGAGACGCCGACGGGTGCGGAGCTTCCATCGAACGTTTAAGGCGCGGAGCCAACTCTGGGGCCTTGGAACGTTGCAAGAAGCTGAAGCACCCTATACAGGACATAATGTATCGGAACATCGCCATGAATCATTCCATCTTGTAAGCCACTTGGCACGCCTTTTATGTTTCAGAGAGAGAGAGCTTGAGCGACTTGTAAACTCGGCCTAGCGCCGCTTGTAAACTTCTTGAATATCATAAAGAGTTTGAATTCGTTTCTACTTGTGTTCATTTACTTTCTGCTGCAAATGGGGAACACTCTGTGACTCTGTGGCCTAGCTCAAATCGGCCGTTTCTGGACTTAGCCTTGCACGGGCGCAACCTAGGCCCGTGCGACATCACACCTTAGCGAGGACGATCGCTCCTACGGGAGCGGGGCGTGATAGATTGGTATCAGAGCACGGCTTTACGTCCTTGGACTTCACGTCGAATTCTCAGTTTTGAAAGCTCGTCGTTGGAGAAGAAGTGTACGCTCTCTCTCGTTGTACCTTGGATATTCCATACAATAAGTCTAAATATTTTCAAAAGCTCGTACGGGTACTCGGTTGGACGGGATCGATAGGCGAAGGCCTTTGTGCCACCACGACGAATTCGAGTTAAAGAAACCGATGCTAAGAGTTAGCAAACGCAGTGCGTGCTTGAATAAGCTTACGCTGACAATAGCAAACGAAGTACACGAGACCGGAGTATAGTTCGAACAGGATGATTATGCACGCAGCTTTTTGGCTAAGTTGTGCGAGTATCGCGCACCTAGACCTTCCGGTACAAACGAGATGCGAGCGAGATCGATTATCGCTCGAACGAGAATAAGTGAGCGTGCAAACTCGAATTTAGTCCGCACGGGATAGCTATGCATACGGCCTTCTGGCTAAGTTGTGCCGCGTGTCGCGCACCTCGACTTTTGGGTGCAATCGGGTTGCAAGCGATATCAAGTATCGCTCGATCGAGAACGGAGATACACTTTGAGTGTCTATCGATAGGAACGCTATCGAGTTAACGCTTAGGCGTACCAAAGATTGGCTTGGATTTTGAGGATTAGTGCGAACGACTTAGTACGTCGAGGCGACGTGAGCGATTACGCTAGAGATTCGTCGAACGAATCTGAAGGATGTCTTAGCGCATGACGCGAACGTGATTGAGGACTGGATCGTATGGCTTGAATCCGAGTGGTGTATGTGATAGGTTCGGAGAAGAATAAGAATGAGTGTCGATGACTAGTCGAGTGGCTCGAACCATGAGTGGTGTATGGACGTCATAGAAATTGTTCGAGCGAGACTAAAGGATTTACGGATCGTACGAGTATGTCGGCAAGCGATGCAATCGCGCAAAGCCTTAGAACGTGTCACGCTTAGTTGACCGTGTCTTCAAAAGTCCCGAACGAGATGTCGCTGGACAACTTGTCAATCGGCAACGCGAGTTAGAAAATGGTTCGGAACGACGAATAAAATAATGGTCTTGATCGAGGAAACTTAGAGGATCGCACGTACGATATCAGATTGATTCAAATGAATGTGACTTGAGTTTCGAACAACGATCTTGAAACGAGCTTGAGGAATAGCGATCAAACTTGATCTTGAATATCGAATAATTATGGAATATCCAACTCGGACAACAGCATCAACGCACGACTCGAAATTGGTTGCAAAGAAGATCGTCAGGTTACGCATATCGTCGATGATATTGAGGCGTATCAAAGATCGATATGCGATAACTCGGGGGTACTCTGACTCGGCGAATGATGATCGTGCAAATGTTATTGTTCTGATGGATACTGTACTCGGGATATTGAAACGTGTCGAGGAAAACATAGACTTGGCTCGAGGATTTTGGTTGAACGAATGATGATCGGACTATCGAACTTGGATTAGATGAAATGAAATGCTTGGATTTGCTTCGACGATAACCCAACGTCGACATTCTTGTCTTATGCGAGCGCAACTCCAGCCTTGCACATGCGTCGCGCCGATTAGGGCGATCACTCCGCATGCGCTGGTATGGTGATTCATACAGCGGAGGTGATCAAACTTGCATGGCGTGGCAACTTGTGTGCTTCGACTTATGATTTGATGCGAAGGTAGACTCGAGAATGAATTGTGTATGATAAATCGAACTTGAGGATTGAGTAGGTCCAATCCGCATATCGAGAATGAATTAGTCTGGACTCAAACAAGAGTTACGCCCCGATGAGAATGATTTCCGCGGGAGCGTTGCATGGTGATTCATGAACCACCGTGGATGATCGGACTCGCGTGAGATTGGGACGCAATGTATTGTCGAGCTGGATGACCTCGTGATCGAATACATGAATTGGTTAGAATGGATATGTGAAGTATGTCGATTGGGTGATTTGAATGGATTCGAATATGCGCAACGAATACATTGATGCGAATAGGTGATCGTCCTCGATGTTTAGAAATCTGAGTGACGCGAGCTTGGGTAGAAAATCCCTCGTACTACCGACTTTGGTTTGACCCTAGGATTGGGGTCAGTATTGGTATTATTGTTGGGAAACTATGATTCCAATCCTGACATTGACTTAGCCTCGAAAAGAAATAGCCTAGCGGTTAGGCAGACGCCCTGTTTCAATTGTTAGCAATCGAAAGATTGATCTTGAGGATTGGCATGGATGGATAGCATGAATCACGAATATAGGAAACCCTGCTCACGAGACTCGGCTGACATGCATATATTTCAGGGACGCCGGAGTATGTGCACGATGCGACTTGAGTGAGAATGATGAATTCTCTGTCACGCGGTTTGGTGAATGCATGCATTTTGGGGACGCCTGGAATGTGTGCACGATCTAACCAAGTGACACATTGAATTCCAAACAAGACTTGAGGAATGGAAGAGTGTCGAGAACTTGGAATCGTGTTAAAAGAAAGGAATGATACTAGTACGAGCGTGGCTCGGAATCGAAGAAACGTGAGCGGAGTGTGCGTGAACGACACCAAGATTGGCCCTAAACAAGCGAATGATATGGAATCGATAGCGTGAAAGTAAAAGTTGGTATAACGAATTGAACCATTGATAGGAAGATATGCTCGAGGATAGTGCAATACTTAGTCTTGAATCGACAAAAATTACTTAGACTTGGTCGACCCCGCTAAGAAGAAATCATACTGATTTCGTGGACAAGAACGCTTGAGAAGCGAATCGGGTCATCTCAATGACCGAGATAAACGAAAGTGAGTTCGCCTCAGCCTACGACCCTCGTATTTGACGAAGTACAACGTGCCTCGCGCGACTATTTCAGTTCCATGACACGAAAAAATAGCAACCAAGACGAAGAAACACATGAATTGAATAAGTGCCATCAACTCTAAAATGAATGAAAAGTTATTCAATAAAATCGACCAAACGTAGGTGACACGGAACTTAGAAAGGGATCGAGTATAGTTCGATGCCATCGAGCGGTAAAGCCATTCGATAGAGATTGTCTAAGATATGTACACGACATGGGTTAAGGAATGGTAGGATGACCTGCACTCAGGAAGTCTCGAGGACGAGACTTATTTTGAGTGGTGTATTATGTAATGACCCGCTCCGCCCTAGCGGAACGCCGATTCAAACGGCAAGTGCAACGACTCAAACGAGCCGTCGACCCAAGAGTTGGCATCGACCTGATGAAGAATCGATGCAAGGCTTATATTGGCCCGTCAAGATGAATCCAGACTTAGACTTTCAAAGGCGCGCTCGGAGTATCGTTCGGTCGATGCGAACATCGCTAAGGTGGGTGGCTCCGATGAACCTGTCTTGCTTAGCCTAGACACATAACAATACGGACACTATTGCTAGAATCGCTAGGCGATAAACCGTGCATGCTAATAAATGAATGACTCAACGCACCTAGCTAAGGAATAATCCCATCTTGTATGCTTGTTTAGAACATGGAAAAGAACTCGACAAATATAGAAACTCTCGTACCGCGCTCTACGCTCGTGCTAAGGCACAAGCTTACATGCAAGTTTCCTATGCGATCAACAATGAAACAATAAACGGTTTACAACAAAGAAATGGAAGACTATCGACATAGTCGTTCTGAGTAGAGTAGCAACATTGAAAGACTTCGGACCGATAGGTCGCCAAGGTGACTCCCGCACGGGGAGTTGCGTAATGAATGAATGAATGAATGAACGAGTAAATGAATGAATGAATCCACGAATGAATGAATGAATGAATGAATGAATGAATACGTGAAAAATGAATGAATGAACGAGTAAATGAATGAATGAATCCACGAATGAATGAATGAATACGTGAAAAATAGAATGAACGAACAAGTGAAAGAAAGAACTGAAAGAGTGAATACAAGATAAGACATGAAAGAAGTTAGCGACAGGTATCGGGCACGTGCAATGGGGCTCGCTACCCGCTGCACGGACGCCAACCTGGTCGATACGCATTATGGCTAAAGACAGCCGTTAAGTTAAATGACAAGTCAATACGAAATGGTCGTAGACAAACGCACGGGCGATGGGGGAATACCGTGGCCGTCATGAGGAAGGATTCTGCGGCATGGGCATGGGGGGAATACCGTGGCCGGCCTAGGCGGATCAGGCATGGGGCTTACGGCCTGCTTTGAGTGGGGGCTAGGCCACTCAAAGAGACGTAAGGCCAGGCATTTCAAAGACTATCAAGGTGTACTAGCCATCACGCTTCGATAGGTGAGAATGCCCATGATATGTCCAAAATGGCTTGTGATGCCAGCGACCCATGCATGTAGATTAAGTGGACTATGCTGGTGGCAATCCATGTACAAGTCCTTGCATTGAAACAAGTAATCTAAGTTAACTAAATGAAGTGCCTCCTAAACATGCTTGAAATGTAACCTCTGAACATGCCTACGACGTGTTAGATAACGTGCCTACGACGTGCTAGAACGTGCCTACGACATGCTAGAACCTGAGGCAGGGACACGCCCTTGATATCGAAAGTTTATATGACACGTTAAGTTATTACTTATGAATTGTTGGCTAACTTGGTTTACTTTGGACAGGGAAGGCCGGACGGTAAGTATGGGTAAGTCGTGCATGTATTTTCATACGACACTTGAATTCGACAACACGAGATAGGTTTGGAATATGCCATGAAACTGATCCTAAGGCAAGATTAGAAAGACAATGAATGATAGACGGTGCACGAAAGTAAATGAATGTGTTTGGTAATGATAGCATTATGGGCAGCTAGCCTCCCCACCAGTGCATAACAATGTACTGATAACCCCACAGTCTGCTTGCAGGATGCAGGAGACGCCGGCGGGTGCGGAGCTTCCATCGAACGTGTTAAGGCGCGGAGCCAACTGGGGCCTTGGAACGTTGCAAGAAGCTGAAGCACCCTATACAGGACATAATGTATCGGAACATCGCCATGAATCATCCATCTTGTAAGCCACTTGGCACGCCTTTTATGTTTCAGAGAGAGAGCTTGAGCGACTTGTAAACTCGGCCTAGCGCGCTTGTAAACTTCTTGAATATCAATAAAGAGTTTGAATTCGTTTCTACTTGTGTTCATTTACTTTCCGCTGCAAATGGGGACACTCTGTGCGACTCTGTGGCCTAGCTCAAATCGACCGTTTCTGGACTTGGCCTTGCACGGGCGCAACCTAGGCCCGTGCGGCATCACGCCTAAGCGAGGACGATCGCTCCTACGGGAGCGGACGTGACAAATATGGCCCAAAGTCTCTCAGCCCAGCCCAAAGTTAATTTAGTAACAAAACATTTAATCCTGCCTATACTCACAGCCCAGCCCATACAACTAAACTCAAAATTTATTTAAAAAAAGTAAGGACCCAAACCAGCCCATTTCCTTGGCCCAAAGACCCTGCCCAACCCAATCAATTAACCATAAAACCATCTCTTCTTTCTCTCTCTTCCATTCCACACCAGCCGACATCCAATTCTTCTCTTCTTCCTCAGTCTCAGCCCCAGCCCAACCCTAGCTTCTTCTTCCAGTCCCATCTTTTCCTCTTCTTCTCATACTTCTTCTTCAACCAAGTGAAACCCTAACCCTAATATTTCTACCATGGCCGCAGCCTACAAAACCCTAGGTCTTTCTCCATCTTCCCTAAATCAATGTCCAAAAACCCTAATTCTAGGTCAAGAAACCCTAGATCCGAGCCCTCTTCTTCTTCAGATGCTCACAACGGAACCCTAACCCTAATTTATTGCCGTCTTCTTCCCAAAATCCGACATCAAACCCTAACCCTTAGTTACTTCATCAACCCAAAGCCCTAAAATGAAGAAAACAAGGAGAAGAAGAAACACAGCAGGGGGTCGAGAGGATCGAGGTGAGATTCACCTTCGTTGTGATGGGGATGTCGATCACGGCTAGATCCGGCTGTCTGTGGTGGAGCCGACGAGCGGTGGCGGACTTTGACTTGGCTCGGCGGTGATCGACTCCAGATGGTGGCGTTCGGCGTGGTCCTTACGACTGAGGTGGTCGGGACGACCAAATCGACCAGATCTGGGTCGATCCAGTGACGGCTCGGTGGCTCTCCGACGGTGGCTCGCACATGAGGAGGTGGCGAAGGCTCGGCGAAGTCAGGCTCCTCGGCTCGTCACACGAAGTGATGGCACGGTTCCTCGGGGCTTGAGGCGTCGACTCGGGAATCGAAGGGTCAGGCACAGTCTCCGAGGTGGCCTCACGAGCTTCGAAGAGGCAGCTCCACACCCGAGGCGGCTGCACAGAACACGACGAGTCAACACCACTCCCTAGGCTTGGCGCAGGAATCGAAGTGTGCTCGGTCGCTGGGCAACTACGGTGAACTCCACGGCGAGGCTGCAGCGGTCGATCAGAACAACGGTGGTGGTGCAGAGCTCCGATGACGACGACTGTGGTGAACGGCATAGCTCGATCGAGATCGGCCAGAGAGAAATGTGGAGAGAGAGTGATTGTAGAGAGAGAAAGTAGAGAGAGAACAGTGTGTCAAAAAGTTTTGAGAACTGTGCACTGACACACACTGTCAGTATTTATAATAATAAAATATTATGTGTTCCTAATTAGGAGAGTGGCAAAGCTGTGATTAAGTGCAGATCTGGGGTTTTATCCAAGTGGCAGATGTGTAAATAAAAGTAGATCTAGGGGCAGAAAATAGTGTTTGCAACAGACTGCCAATCAATTAACAGAATTAGTTATTTCTAACTAATTACAATTTAAAACCAATTAATTTCAAAATTAGTTAATTACTGAACAATTAGTAAATTTTCTAAATCAACAAGTAGAAATTGAAATTTAATAATATCAAAAACTAGTAAGCAACTTTAGCAACCTCAGTCAAGTGGTTAATAATTAACTATTAATCATTAAGAAATGTTAAGTAACCACATTAAGTTTATATGATAAATAACTAAATCGATTAATCTAGATTACTACTATTAAAACTATCATTTAGAAATTAATATATACAATTATCAATAATAAATGCTGATTACTATTATCAATAATCCATATAAGAAATACCATTAGAGACCATAATATATTCAATAGCAGTAAGAAAAATTAATTAGTAAAAATAACCATTTAAATAAAACTAGGTTTTCAAAAATTCAGGAAAATCCTTAAAATTCATCAAAATGGGTTATAGGGAGTTACATTTTGCCTAACTCAATCGTGCAAACTTAACCCCTGGGATGAGCAAAGGCTAACCCAAGCCTTGCACCTTGGAAACGTGTATTGAGACTTGTGGAACAATTATGCTATGCCAAGCATTGGACGGGGGGCAGTGCATGCTTTATCAAACATTTATATCGTGCGACGTCTATGACTATGCTAAGTTCATAGTCTTGTGGCAACATAGACCAACTTTTCTTCTCCCAAGCCGCGGGTCGAAGGACCGACTGTCAATTTTGAAAGCATGACGTGCCACAATTTTAAGCCAACCGTGGAACCTTTCATATTCTAACTCAATCTGATCCCAGTTGGGATTATTCCCTTAGCTATGTGGATTTGCCTCTTTTATTATCGAGCCTATTCAGTGCATTGAAAACTTTCGTTTTATTAGTGTGAAGGCCAAGCTGAGGCAAGTTCACCGAAGCCACACACCTGAGCGAAGTTGCCTCGGCCGAACGGGAATTCGAGCAAGCCGTTGCATGGCTAAGTCCAAACGCTGTTGCGTTTCGATTCCTCAGATTGAACTGAACGGGACAGGACATTACATCGACTCCACGAGCATCCGACACACGAATGACGTTCGTCGCACTCCGGAGTGTTCTCCACATAGGTTCATAACCCCACCCAACACCAACACTTCTCCGTAGGACCGAACCCACCTAGTCTGACACCACTCATTTATTACATGTGAAACATATGTAAAATCTTACGAGACCTAGATATATGTCACCGCTGGCTTTCCGTGCGACAAAGAATTCAGACTCAGAGGAACCAAGCTCACATTCGAGTACAAGTGAAATGAACATCATAATCATACCAGTTTAGCTTTCTTAAGACTAGCAATCAATGAATAAGGAAATTAAACAACCATCATCAATCCAAATTCTAGAAGCCAACAACTAAACTGACGTTTGTAAGTACTTGCTCCAACCAAAAGTTGCCTACTTCGACCAAGAAAGATGAAATCCACATGCTGATTAACCACTACAACCAGTGAACACTCTCTTCTTATGTAATCTTTCTTTAAACCTAAATTGGTATCGCCTATGGCAACGTTCAGCTTTGCAATCACTTGGTATAAATATCGAAAGAATCGAATTTCAAACCTCATAACCAAAATAATTTACCTATGTTAGAAGGACGCAGGTTAACAGGAAAAAGATGGCGAGAATCAGCATTTGGATTAACTAAACCTTCTTTCCTTTTGCCTTGTTTTATCAGTCTTCAAATGCGAAAAAAAAAAAGTTTTCTAGGTTCCTGTACTTCCTAATTGCAGAAATCAGAGCCCAAATACATCAGGTAGTGATCTCTAGAGTCCAGATAAACTCAACTTTGGTGAAATAAAACATACAAATGTAAAGAAAGCATACCTGTAATTTTGGATGTTTCCTGTAGTACAGAACTTAGAGTGAGTACATGTACGAGTGCATACTTCCACAATCTCATAACTGAGATGGTACTGATAGCAGTGGAATAAAATGTGATGAGGCAAACTAAATATTGCTGGTACCCCAAAAGAAATGTGCTCAAATGTATCATGGAATGAGAATTAGTAAATGCCTTTTTAGGAAGATACTCGAAGCAATGAACAACCTCAATAGAGAGAAAAGCCTGGCAACGTGTCCGCCAGTTATTACAAAGTGACAGGTAACAAAAGATACATGTATATACAGGCTTTAGTACTAGAGCTTACCTGTGTTAACGTGTCCAGGTTTGGGTCCCGTGTACAAAACAGCCCTGGCTACACTATAAAATCCTTATACAGGATACATGAACTTAGTTATGACAGCATATATGATGGGCAAAGCAGGTTGAATGGAGATACATTGAGAAGTTACGATAGCATATATTTCCAAGAACCCTGTTGACAGCAACAAAAAGAATGCCCATCCAAAATTCAATCTCTCACTGCTGCATTTAATCTTACTGCTAGGCTTGGATAATTCACTGGCTTCAGATAAGCAAAGCAGACAGGCTGATTTTCTCAATCATGAAAACTAAATCTAAGACATGAATGTAGAGCATTACAATGTGAAGTTGCACATTAAGTGTTTGGATTTGCAGTATGGGACCAGTACTCCTTGACTAGTTCTCCGAACAGAGATCCCGGAGTATTCATCAGTCGCATTGGCTCATCATACTCCACCATTTTACCTTGTAAATAAAAAAGAGGAAATTACAGTTTATCCATTCAAGAATTAGGGAAAGTACATGGAAACAAACACACTTCCGGAATATTACCAGTATCATTCTCACCCCCATCGAGAATCCCGGCTTGATTAGTGAATAATTCTTGCTTTATTATTGGTTGTGTTAGTAATACTGACTAATATATGTATAACATTTGATAAGAATGACTCACCATCACTAATAGCAAGCACCCTCGTGCAGTCCATCACAGTTGGAATCCTGTGGGCAACAGTGATTACCGTGCACTCCGCAAATTCTGTTCTTATGGTTTTCTGAAGAATTGCGTCAGTGGCATTGTCGATCGATGCTGTGGCTTCATCAAGCACCAGTATAGGACTTCTCCTTAAAAGAGCACGTCCTAAGCAAAATAGCTGCCTCTGACCCATGCTCCAATTATCTCCATCCTCCACAACTGCAATGTATAACGAAGGTTACAAAGATGGTCATTACAAACTAAACTAGTTTGTCCTGAAAAATGTAATTACAATGTAAGCCAAGCTAGATGATGAAGCATGCTTAGTAATAACACATCACAGATTCATACCTAATGAATCCAAGCCCTGCTCTTTCTCCAAAACGGCTTCTCGAAGCTGACATTTATCGAGGACCTGCAAGGCAATGAGAAGATGAGCTAAATCGGACCTCAATATCAGGAAATACAACACTCATGGTAGCATGTGAAGATGATGAAAAGCATGTGAACTAAACTGAAAATTATAAAATTTATAAAATTTACTTTTTAATGTTAAACGAAATGTAATGTTGGATATGGTACCGTGTTAGTGCCTTTAGGTGGTGTTATGAAATCAACAATCTGTGGTCTAAGGGTGTCCTAGTGCCATGTGGTTCCCACTAATAATGGTATGATGGGATCAATATGTGTGCATCCTTACCTCCAATATGCAAAGATGAAAATGGGCAAAAGGATATGAAACTCATGGTGGCTTAATTTAATCTTAGCATTCTATACCATCTCCAACTTTTTCATATTTTCTTTACAACATTAACAAGCAATAGTATCAACATCCTAATTTTGACGGAAGAATTTAAGAAAAGAATATTACCTCCCATATCTGTTGATCAGAATATTGTCTTAAAGGATCCAAATTGTATCTCACAGATCCATGAAAAAGGGTCGGATCTTGAGGTATAATTCCAAAGCGAGCTCTCAAGTCATGAAGCCCAATAGTCGTAATATCGAGGCCATCAATAATTATTTTTCCTCCTGCTGGCTCAACAAGCCGAAACAGTGCGCCTATCAAAGTAGTCTTTCCGCTTCCAGTTCTTCCTACTATACCAATCTTGTGCCCTCCTTCAAATGTGCAGGTGATTCCATGAAGTACAAGAGGAGAATCCGGCCTATATCTTATCTGCATGATGCATGTTTATCAGCTATTTGAAAATATCATCTACATTATGTATTTCTATATGAAGGGTTTACCTGCAAATTTTGGAGTTCAACTCTACCAACAGAAGGCCAATTTGGAGCAGGCCGGTTACCTTCGATGACCTCTGGGGCCTCACTTACTATGTGCATGTATTGATTAAGCCTTTCAACAGATATGATGTAGCTTGCAAGCGTACACTGATTTTGAATGGAGAACACAAGATACATATTTAATGAAAGACCATAAGAAAGAGCCATCCCAATAAACCCTGTATTGAAGGTGGAAAAAAAATATTCTGATTAGAAAGATTCTAAATTAAAACTCCAAGTTGGAATGCTAACAGTGAATTTTGCACTTACCCTCACTTATGAATACTACATTCTTCCTTAGAACACCAGGGTTAGTTTTCCTTCTCTGGTTCTTATACATCATGCAGAAATAGGGTTATCTAGAAAATGGAAGCAGTACTTTCGCCACTCACATGCTTAAAGGGAGTTTCGTAACTTATATCTATAAGAAAGTGAAATGTGGTCGGCATGTCAAATTCATAAGGAATAAGTTGCCAATTAGAATGGCAGAAAACAGGATCAGCGCACTTGCTATTGAAGTGTGGCAATCCCATACCAATGGTGATAAACATTACAATTGGGTTTGATAGATGCCATTAGGAACTATATGTAAACTGAAGCAACATTCCACCTCCAACATAAGGTTTTGTACTCAAAATTCCATACAGATATGGAAGTCGATGCAATGCCCATGGAGGTAGAGTGTGATACTACAAGATATTTGATTGTAGCATTCTACAAGAGGAATGTTGGGTTGTATCTCGTATCCGGTTGAGCGCTCAATGTGGATAAAATGGAGTTGGTAGTTTAGTCCCACATCGGATAGGAAGTAGAAGCACGAGGTATAGATAATTGGAATTGGTCCAAGCCTTAACAAGGGATTTCCCTTCTAAGGTATATAGGACGAGTCCAATATCGTACCTCATGGATCAACTCCGATTTGGGTCATATTGCGCTCCTACATGTGGTATCAAAGTCCAATGTGGACTCTTGATAAGGGATTGGACAACGTACGGACGCCCGCAACATGCGGAGAAGAAAAAGGAAGATCATAAAAGAAAAAGGAAGATCATGAATATGCGATAGAGAAAAGGAAGATCATAAAGATGTGACGGTGGTGGCACAAGTGTGCCGCATCATACGGAAAAGAAAAGGAGCATGAAGATGCAATTGTGGTGGCGCAAGTGCGTGATGACATTTAGGACGATCTTGCTTTGCATTTCTAGATAAGAAGACTGATATTGTTCACTTGGATGATGACCTTCTCCGGATAAGAAGACTGGCATTGCTCTCTTGGATGATGACCTTCTCTGGATAAGAAGACTGGTATTGTTTGCTTGGATGATGACTCAGTTTGTGAGATTGTCGGCAAAAGAATATTAGATATTAATATGCATGATAGCATGATGCGTAGGCTTGGTAGGGTACGGTACGTACCGAAGATGCAAAAAAATCTCATATTATTGGACGTGTTAGACTCTGTATTATGGTTTTTCACCGAGGTAGAGTTCTAAGGGTGACACATGGTTTCACCGTGCTCATTAAGGGAGAAGTGTTGTAATATTTATCGCTGATAGGGGGTACTGTACGAGGTGGTGCTCCTATAATTTATGCAGCAATAGTCTTGAATTTTTCAAGATGGTTTGTTTATAGTGGGTTAAGTACCTTACATAGCTTGAGGACAACGAGTTAGATTTATTGATCCGAGTGCGATATCGATGATTTTGAAGTGCTCTAACGTTAACGATATTGCACAAATGAACTGCAAATTGGAGTCTGGCTCGAGTTCGGAGTCGACTTGCAATTAGGCGACTAGTGTCCCAGTGAGAGAATGTGATTCATGAGATGAGATTTATTGTTTAAAGATTGAAAGTTGAAGGTTGCTAGATGCTTGTTGAGTTTTGTAGAGAATAATGGTTCTATCTTTTTATTGATTGGCTACTCTACTACTTATAGGGAGTCTAGCTCCTCTTCATATTACATTTTCCAATGTGGGACTAAATCCCTTATTAGTTCTCAACACTTCCCCTCAAGATGGGCGATAGATATTAATCATGCCCATCTTGTTACATAGCTTAGACAGACTTAATGAACTAAGACCCTTAGTCAGACAGTCTGCCAATTGTTCTTCTGAGCGAACATGATCAATCTTCAGTATTCCTTGTTTCAGCTTCTCTTTGAAAAGAATCGATCGATCTCGATGTGCTTCGTTCTGTCGTGCTGCACTGGATTGTTAGCTATACTTATTGTAGCTTGACTATCGCTCAGAAGACGTAACGGTGCTCCCTTGTCCAGCTTCAACTCTGTCAGCAACGCTTTCACCCACAGCAACCTCCGACACTCCTAAAGCCATTGCTCTGTATTCTGCTTCAGCTGTAGACCGTGCTACCACAGACTGTTTCTTGCTTCTCCATGAGACCAAGTTTCCTCCTACAAATACACAATATTCCGTGGTAGACCTTCTATCGTCTATGCAGCTTGCCCAGTCTGCATTGCAGTATCCCTCAACTTCTATACATCCATTCTTCTTGAACCATAGCCCTTTCCCCGGCGTCCCTTTCAGATATCTCAAGATCTGAAACACTGCATCCATATGACCCGTTCTTGGATCATGCATGTAGCGACTTACTACACTCACCGCAAATGAGATATCAGGGCGAGTGTGCCCCAGATAAATCAATCTCCCTACAAGTCGTTGATATCTTTCACGATCAACTGGCTCTCCTTCTTTTGCTCCCAACTTGCACTTCTGGTCAATTGGGGTGACTGCTGCTTTGCATCCCAGCATCCCTGTCTCCTTCAGCAGATCTAGTGTATATTTTCTTTGTGAGAGAACAATTCCTTGTTCGCCTTCACACACCTCGATACCTAGAAAGTACCTCATCGCTCCTAGATCCTTCACTTCAATCTCCTTCGCGAGTTTTGATTTCAGCTTAGCGATCACGGCTTCATCATTACCTGTGATTACTATATCATCAACGTATACAGCAAGTATAGTGATGTGGCCTCTTGCATGCTGAAGAAAGACAGTATGATCTGCATTTGCTTGATAGTATCCCATGCCTGTAATAGCCTTTCTGAATCTGTCAAACCAGGCTCGAAGAGATTGCTTGAGCCCATATAGTGAGTTCTTTAGTTTGCACACTTTTCCATGCGACGTCCCTCCGTCTGATTCTGTAGCATAGCACCCTGGCGGAAGTTCCATGTACACTTCTTCTTGTAGGTCCCCATGGAGAAAGGCATTCTTTACATCTAATTGGTATAGCTTCCACCTATATTTTGCTGCAATGGAGACCAGAGTTCTTACAGTGCTCATTTTCGCTACTGGAGCAAACGTCTCATCATAGTCAATGCCATATGATTATGTGTATCCCTTTGCAACCAACCTTGCCTTGTATCGTTCCACCTTTCCTTCTGACGTCTCCTTTACTGTGTACACCCATTTGCATCCCACAGTTTTCTTCCCTTTGGGTAATGGAACCAGCTCCCACGTCTTATTTTTTTTCTAGTGCCCCAAGTTCTACCATCATTGCAGCTTTTCACCTTGGATCATTCTTTGCTTCCTGCCAACTTTTGGGCAACGAAGTAGTCTAATGATGCAATGAAGGGTCGATAATTCGAAAAATGCTAGAATAAGACAGGTAGTTGGCAATATCATGTTCATAATCATCAAAACGACTATGAGCCTTACCCGCATTAATGCGAGAAGATCTCCTTAAGGGAACAATAGGTGGTGGAGAGATCATACCATCAGAGTCAGAGAGATCCGCATCAGAATCAGATTGATTCTGTGCGGGGACAACATCTTCAGGAGTTGGAGCAGGAGTAGACGAAGGACTTGGTACAGTAGGCACAGGGCACGGTACAGGCACAGTACTGGACTTCTGCTGTCTCCTTCTGTAGACTTGGAGCTCCTTTTCCATTGTCTGCTGCTCCCCCTGTTCCTTTTCGATTGTCTGCTGCTCCCCCTGTTCCTTTTCTATTGTCTGCTGCTCCCCCTGTTTAACATATGTATCTTCTTCAACTTCTGTATCGGAGTCACTGTTTTCTCCCCCTTTCGTCCAGTTTTCTATGACCGGGCATGGGACCGATCCAACTACCACAGATGGGCTTAATTTCTTCCCCTCACATCTAACACCCTCTATGTTAGGTGTGTCACCAAACGCCGAACCGTCATCCGAACCAAAATATGTTTCCAGTTCTCTGAATGTAACGTCCATGCTTACAAACATCTTCCGCCCAACTGGGCTCCAACATGCGTAACCCTTCTGAGTTGTCGTGTACCCGACAAAGACACATTTAACCGCTCTAGGATCCAGTTTGCCAACTCCTGACCTATTATCTTGGACAAAACATACACACCCAAATACTTTCGGTGGAACAGTGTACGTGGTTGCACCAGTAAGCATCTCCAGCGGTGTCTTCCAGTCCAATACCTGAGATGGCATTCTGTTGATGAGATAAGATGCCGTTAACACCGCATGCCCCCATAAGTGTTTAGGAACATTCATAGCCAGTATCATCGTCCGTGCGACCTCCAGCAGGTGTCTGTTCTTCCGTTCGGCCGCACTATTTTGTGCCGGTTTATAGGCACAGGAAGTTTGGTGTAGTATGCCATGAGTGGATAAATACTCAGCAACCTTCCTATTTGTATACTCCGTCCCATTGTCAGACCGTAAGCACTTAATTTTAGTGCCATATTGAGTTTCTACCCGACGATGAAAGTCCCGAAACGCCTCAAAGACGTCATTTTTATTCTTCATAAGGTACACCCATGTCACGCGAGTATAACAATCAATAAAAGTGACGAACCATCGAAAACCGTTAATACCGATTGTAGGACAAGGGCCCCATACGTCTGAATGTATCGTATCAAAAGCCACCGAACTTCTACTACCTGAACTCACATACGTGCTTCTGGTATGTTTACCCAACTCACAAGCATGACAAAATAACTTCTCTTTATTAGCCCTTTGATATAAGGACGGATACATCCGACTAATAATTTTAAAAGAAGAATGACCGACACGCTGGTGGTGGAGGAGCAATTCATCTTCTACACAGCGCCGTGAATCTTCCGGTGGTGTGTCTGCTACCAGAGATGCCAACGCTTTGTCCAGTCCAGTCCTGTCCAAGTACCACAGCCCCTTATGCCATGTGCCAGTCCCTAGTCGTCGTCCTGTCCCCTTCTCCTGAAAAGTCACTGTAGGAATGTCAAAGGAAACAGTACAGTTAAGATCAAGGATAATGGCACTAATAGAAAGAAGATTGACAGGAAAAGACAGAGCATATAAGACATTGGTGAGAGTGAGAGAAGGGGTGCATGCGACAGTGCCTTTACCCATGACAGGGCGGGAGTTACCATCAGCAGTCTGAATGCTCTCCGACGTCGGTAGGTGAGTATAGTCCTGGAACTCACCACGGGATCCCGTGACATGGCGAGATGCCCCAGAGTCCATAATCCAACCCGGTTGGTGGACAGCTGCTGCAAGAGCACGCGCAGGTATACCTGCGCCGGTTTGGGCAAAGCAAGTGATATGGTCTCCCGAGGTAGAGGACGCCCCAGTACTGCCGTCCGAACCCAGCTTCGTACTGCGTAACTCCGCGAGGTACGCCTTCTCAAGAGGGGATAACTCAGCCAGGTGATTGTCGCACCCTTCCTCCGCCAGATTAGCTTTGTGTTCTCCAGAATAAGTTCCCCTTCTACCAGCATAACCGTCTCGACCACCACGACGTCCTCCGCGGCCCCGTCCACGATCACTCGATTGACTGTGCAGGGGCTTTGGACAAAATCTGATGTAATGTCCTGAGTCACCACAGTTGTGGCAAACACCGGCCACAGAGGGAGGCTGATTGAAGGCGGCAAGGGCAGACTTGTCAACAGTGACTTGCTCCCCCTGGAAAGAGTCCTTGTTGGACATCAACTTCAAGCGAGCCTCTTCTTGTGCCATGACAGCTATGGCTTCTTCTAAGGTGGAAGCATGGGCTGTGCCAGGAGTACATTCCTTCTATTCTCAAACACAGGGTTAAGATCCTTCAAGAACTTCATCATCCGTTGTCGCGAAATATAATCCAAGAACTTTTGGAAATGTTTCGCAAATGCTGGTTCGACTTGGGCATCTTCCATCCCAAGAGGATCATAATGATCTAGATCAGACCAGAACTTCTTCAACAGTGCCGCATACGCAGAGATGGTGTGGTCGTCCTGGGCCACCCTATCAAGTTCATCCTGCAGTTGGAAGACCCGCATAGGATTGCCCGAGCCTGAGTACATATCCTTCAAAGTCCGCCATATATCAGCAGCAGCCTCCATCGCCTCTACATTTTCCGACACCTGGTCGGTTAAGGAGGCTGTCAACCATCCAGCCACAACATTGTTGACAATGTCCCAAACATCAAACTCCTTTGAGGAGGGATCATCTGGCGCCTTGGTTTGGCCATTGACGTAGCCAACCAAGCCACGTCCCTTCAGCGTCCGCATGGTCTGCCGTGACCATTTCAAGTAATTGGACGTGCCTTCCAACTTCGTCTCCAGCTTGTCCAGCTTCCCCATTTTGTAGGGTGACAGATCCACATCAGTATGGATCACACGTGGGGTCGCCTCGGTTAATCTCTTGCATTTGTAATTCCGGAGGGCGTAATCTAGGAACAGAAGGTGCAAATAAAGCATTTGACATCCATCCGTCGTCGAATAACTGCCCACATAATCTCTCTCGCAAACTAGGGTTTTTTTATATTATATTTTTTTTGGGAAAAAAAAGGGGGGTTACAGCAGCAGGTGCGGAAGAGGGGGGCGGCGGGGGGGGGGGGGTCGGCAGGGAGTGGGGACAGCAGCAGGGGGTGGGGATCGGCGGGGGGGGGGGGGGCGTCGGGCGGGGGGTTTGGCAGGGGGTGGGGATCGGCGGGGGTGGGGGGGACGTCGGGCGGGACAGGGGGGGTTGGCGGGGGGTGGTCGGCAGGGGGGTTTGGGGTAGGAGCGGCAGGGGGGGTGGTCGGCAGGGGGGTGGTCGGCAAGAGGGGGGGTTTGGGGTAGGAGCTGCAGGGGGGGTGGTCGGCAAGAGGGGGGGTTTGGGGTAGGAGCGGCAGGGGGGGTGGTCGGCAGGGGGGTGGTCGGCAAGAGGGGGGGTTAGGGTTAGAGTCGGCAAGAGGGGGGGGTCGGCAGGGGGGTGAGAATTTTTTTTTTTTTTGGGTTATGGCTCTGATACCATGTAGAGAATAATGGTTCTATCTTTTTGTTGATTGGCTACTCCACTACTTATAGGGAGTCTAGCTCCTCTTCATATTACATTTTCCAATGTGGGACTAAATCCCTTATTAGTTCTCAACAAGTTTGATGGTGAATATGATCCAAGGTGGTGATTGTTATCTGACCGAAAACTATACCCCAAGATACGCGTCCGCGACGAATCGACATCCGCAACATCAAATATAGTAGTCAACTTTTTCAAAAAATAAAGATCACAAGATACAATACAAGAAACAAAAATATAAGTGAAAGGTCCTAACCGGTAAAAATCACTAGGAGAGCGAGATCACTATGAAATAAGGTTACAAGACTTTATAAGATTATTACAACTGCATAACCCCCAATACCAATGTAAGTACACAAAGAGAACCCAAGAAATTCCAGAGATTACACCCAAGAAGATTTGAGAAACCTAACATCTCTCTTCTTCAACATCTTTATTTCTCCCCTCTTTCTGTCTCTCAACATTTTGGTGACCCAACCCCTCTTTTGAGTACAATGATTTACAAGGAACTCTAGACCCATTTAAATAGCATGTTATATCTCCATATATAAAAATCCAATCTTAAGTAGACATGACATCGGTTTCCTTATTTGGAAACCCAATATGATTAAGGTTTTAGGAAGACTTTTTTCCAATCCTATTATTACTAGAATTATCATATATGAGCCAAATCCTAACAAGAAACATATGGTAATCATATAAAGACTTAGCTCTCAATTCTCACCGTCGAGAGTTACAGTACCGCAATAACTTTGGATCTCGTCTTGCGTACATTTTAAGCGCATCTTATAAAAAAAAAAAAAAAAATTAACCGTTGTGCAAATTCAGCTATCAACCCAAAATAAACATTCAATCTGTGGGGTTGTATTGGAACAATATGTATATCTCTCAACTTTCACAGGAACTCTGGAGCTTTGGAGTAGTGGCTAGGACTTCAACAAAACATACATAGAACTGACTAAAACATGCAAAAGAAAAGCATGTGATTAAAAAAGTACAAGAATGAAACAAACTTCTTCTCTAAGACCATCATTGACGACTATTAGTTGAGAGAGATGGACCCTAAAACTATCAGACAAGGAATGACATTTAATCTATACAGATTTATGATGGGGCGTGTGGGTTCCCCTGTCCGAGCATAACTACAATCAGAAATAGTAAAATTAAGAAAGACGCATCAATTACTAACAATTACTAACCTGCGCTGAAAGTTCCTGGAGGAAGCAGTGTCATGACTAAGGCTGAGGAAGAAATAATAACAGCACCAATGGTCTCCAATCGTTGGATTAACCACTCATTTGCTGCAAAATTGTGGAAGAAGGGGCTTGCATTCTTGTCGATGAGCTCCAAGTTTTTGGCAAAAAAACGATCTTCCTCCCCAAAAGCTCTGACGGTCATTGTTCCTGATATAGATTCAGCTAGATGATTCGCTACATAGGATCTAGTTGTTCCAGTAAACCTCATAAACTCCTTTGCAGAAGCAAAGTAGTATTCCTGTTGATTGAGATAAATAATTCATATTTTCTTTTTCTTTTTAACAAAAGATGTACATTGGAATTCATTATTGTAGGTTTGCACCATACCTGTAATTTCATTGTTAGATAGATCAACGGGATGGCAACTAACAGAACCTGCCATGTAACCACAGCCAACACCCCAACGTTGCTGACTGCATTTATGGTAGAACTGATGCTAAAGATTAAGCTGAATGGCACATCAAGATCAACAATACTCAAATCAGAAGAAACCTGAAAGTAAATAATGAGAAGTTATAGTACAACTCTGAAACTGTAAGAGACAACTCACTAAAGAATTTGTTTTGGAGAATATTTACCCGACTCAGAATTCTTCCAAGAGGAGTGGCGTCAAAGAAGGACATTGGAGCACGGAACAATGAGATGAGAAGCTCAGAAAATAATGATTTTGAAGACTGGATACCAAGAACAACTACTAGTGTGGACCTAAACAACAAGAAAATGGTTGTGCTAAATCCAATGACCAAGTAAACAGTTACTAATTTCAATGTACTAACTTCAGGATTTTCAACATTAGAAGCCATCCATGAGTTCTGCGCAATCTGACCAGCTACAAATATTATATGACAAAGACTTGCGAGCGAGGTATACACAAGGCCCTTGTTCTGATTCAAGTACTGAAGATAAGGTGTTAAACCCGTATCACCTGTCTCCTTCTCTTCTTTTTTAATTAACTGTTCTACTGCTGATGTTTTCGCCATTTGGGGTTGCTTACTGCTGTACACAGTATTGATCTCTCTAGGTGTCAGGATTTTCTTCTGAGAAGCTATGTGGTCAAGCCTTTCAGATCCAACAGTGTCTTTGTGTGCATTGACTAGGTCGTGGAATTCTTTGCTTGAAGCCAGTAGTTCATCGTAGGGAGCAGCATGCAGAACTTCTCCATCTGACATCAGCTACAATGAAGTATAATCATTTAAAATTATAATGCACTTGCTAGCCATAGATCAGAGAACCATCTCTCTTAAGATCAAATTAATAATGAAAATGTTAGTTCCACATTGGTAGGGATGACGTGGACCAAGAGTCGAGTGGAGTCTTGAGTTAGCATAGCCAAGCGTCTATCTTAACCCTAAACCCTCCCACCACCACCGTTTTATCCAAAACCCTCTAAAAAAGATATAATTAAAGGTTAGTATGAGGACTAACCAAAACAAAGTCTAATTCTGGAAGGAAATCAACTTGATGTGTAACTAATAAGACTGTCTTAGTTGCCAGAGCTCCAATAACATATTCCTGCATATGGAAGTCAACATGGAAAATGTTAGCATAACGATTAGTTTCACATGGAAAGTCTAGTTAATCAAAGATAAAGCAATTACATTGAATAGGCTAGTAGCAGTATGGGCATCAACAGCACTGAAAGGATCGTCGAGGAGGTATACATCTGCGTCCTGATACAATGCACGGGCAAGTTGGACTCGCTGCTTCTGACCACCACTGAGATTCACCCCTCTTTCTCCAATCTCAGTGAGATCCCCAAAGGGTAACATCTCAATATCTTTTACCAAAGAGCATCTCTCCAAAGTTTCCTGGTACCTTTGTTTATCAAAGGGAGATCCGAATAGAATGTTCTCTTGAACAGTTCCTGTCTGGATCCATGCATTTTGAGAAACATATGCAATTTTACCGCAAACTTCAACCTATCAAGTCAAGAAGGAAAAACCACTGTTATGTATTATCATTTATCAGCAACTAAAAAAAGGAATAGAGGGTTAATTATAAACTGCAGCTCAACAATGGACATTGTAAATTGAGACTAGCTATATCACTCAGATTTCACTCAATTATAAGTTTGGCTTACTATGAAAGATAAATGTGATATATGAGTTAAACTTACCGTGCCTTCCATCTTTGGAACTTCTCCAAGAACCGCGGCCAAAAGTGTCGACTTTCCTGAGCCAACCTCTCCACAGACTGCTACCTTATCCCCTGCCTTCACCTCTAAGTCTAACTTCCTTAATGTAGGCTTGGACAGGTTCTCATCCCAACAGAAACTGGCTTGTTTGATTGCAATATGGTAGTCATCTGAACCATGTTCCTTCCTAGCAGACCGGCTTTGTATCTCAGGTGCATCAAGAAACTTAAGAATTCGTGTGAAAGCAACCTTTGCCTGAATCACAACACCGATTACATCAGGAATTTGCCTAACAGGATCTTGCACGAGTCTCAAGGTTGCCACAAAGGTGAAGACATTTCCGGCATTAAGAGGAATTCCAAGGAAATAACATGTTGAGAAAGTGGCAGCTGATACTAATATGGGAGATAACCAAAACAAGAAGCTATTATAAGATCTTCGAAGGTTAAATGCCGATAGCCACTTAGACTCCTCTTCTCTAAGTTCTTCAATTACCTTCCTGAAATGTGCTTCCCATGCATAAAGCTTCAATACTTTCATGTTCACCAAAGCCTCTGAAATAGCCTTCAACCTCTGATCTTGTGCATCCATAAGCATTGTCTGGAACTTATGTTGCAGACTGGCCAGTGGAGCATTGCAAACCACAGTTAGTATAATAACAACCATTGCAGATATTGTTGCCAGACCAACAGAACTATAGAGAAGTATCAAAGCAATGCAGAGCTGGAAACTTGTAGACCAAGTCTGATGAAACCAAAAGGGAAATTCACCGATCCTATAGGCATCTACCGTGACATAGTTCATAATTTCCCCAGAAGAGTGAACGAGTTTTGCCGAGTTTGACAGCTTTAGTTGCTTCTGAAAAATTACTGCGGATAACGTAGACTTCAACTGGAGTCCCAATCTTCTAGTTCGGAAGTACCACTGCCTCTGAGATAATGATTCCAAACATTTTGCTACAAATAATCCCAACGCCAAGACATAGCCTTCGTACTTATAAGTAGCTTCCCCAGATGACACCCTGATGAAAGCTTTAAGAAGCACCGGGCCACAAGAGATCGTGAGCACCTTAAGCAGTGCAAAAAACCCGGAGATGAATATTTCCTTTTGATGGCAAGAAACTAAAGCCCAAAATATTGAAGGAGAAGATGTTCTCTTGGTTTGCTTTTGTTTGCTAAGTTTCTCTAAAAACAAAGAGTAGCAAGTCTCTGCTCGATCTCTCTCTCCTAGTTGAGGGACATCATCTTCTTCAAGCGGCGTCACATAACCCTTCTTCATCAAAGGATTCAGCCACCAGAATGACATTCTACTGAGGAAGCCAGCTCTAGCAAAGCCAGTCACAGAGTCATCGGAAGCAACTCCGTTCGCTTCTATAGCACTAGTCAGAGGTTCATATAAAGAGCCATTGATAATTCTACGCTTCCTTTCATCTTCTGGTTGCTTAAACGCATATAGAAGCAGAAGAATTGCTCCTGGTAATGACAAGATATCCAAGAAATGCTTGGCAGATGTATTCTTCTCAACTACGATGTCTAAAACAGAGGAGACACAGAGGAGACCAGCAAACGTAACCGCAACTGCGGAAAGGACTCTAACTCTGGCTCCAATGCCGACCATCAAGCAGGTGAGGAGCCAAGCAAGACCCTGAGTCAATAAAACTAGCCATTGGTGCAAATGTGACGGTTCCCTCCCGTTCCTGGACTCTTCTTCCAAAATCCACAGCGCCAGACCGAAGTAAACCAATCCAAGACAGGCAATACATACTAAGGATGACACTTGTAACGGTGAAGACGGTCTAGAGAAGCGCTGCGACCGATCCCTTCTCGACCAAACTACGTAAGCAAAGTCGAACAGAATATAAACACAAAGCGTGGCTCCAACGGAGACGACAACTAGGTGATTCATGCAAGTGGAAGCATAGAGGACTCCGACGAGCGCAGAAGTATCTCCGTCTCGATTCGAACAAATGAATTTGCTGGCTGATGCCATTCCTGCAACAACCATTTTTAGACTACTTACCAAATGATACACACCTAAATGCAAATGACAATGGGTCTACACTCACGAGAGAAAGCCTCCATTCTTTCTTCTGGTCAATTCTGCTCCCTGCAGAGGAGAGCAAAAATAATAAAAATAAAAATTGACGAGAGTAGAAAGCCGAGAAACAGTAAGACGAAGATTATTACTCCTGTTTTTGACCCCAACAAAAAATGGTTATACTCTGCAACTCCTGATCCCCCAAATGATATATATAGAGAGAGATCAGAAGAACGAAAGAATGCAAAGCGATGGAGTGATCTGCTTATATAGACGAGCTCTGCGACGACTTTGGAACCGATTCGCCATTAGATATTTTCAATTTCATATATATATTACCTACCTATTCTCCGACTGCAGTAGGTGGCTTTTGCTGTACAAGAGAGAACGCATGTTTCACATGGAGTCTTCGATATAGACAACATACAAAATCTTATCAATATGGAAAAGGAACAATTTGTCACTCCAGTCAAAGCATACTACGTAACGAATGCATCCCTTTTCTCCACTAGTAATCAATATTATTATCCAAGCCGCCTTCTATTTTCTATTTTCGGTACAACATTTCATTTCAAAGATCTAGAAGTAGCACACTAGACAAAAGGGTTGCCACGTATCAAATTAGTGGAACCTAGAACTACTTTGGAAGTGGTTTGGTGAACATGTCGATGAAGTGGCACAGTCTGACACCCCTCTTTTTTTTACATGTAAAACATATGTAAAATCTTACGAGACCTAGATATGTCACCGCAGGCTGTCACTGCAACAGAGAGTTCAGACAAAGAGGAACCAAGCTCACACATTGCTATTGTTGAAGTCGAGTCTGGATTTGATAAGAGCAAATTTTGGAGCCCAAATATGGTAAAAAAATTTAATTTAATATTATTTGGAAATCTACATTAAATATATGATTTAATTAGATTTATAAATTTGTATCAAATATTTAATTTGACCATATTTAGACGTCCATAATTGGTGATAGAATATAATCTACACCGTTGGTTGTTGGTGGACGGCCAAATCTGATGGTGGACTACTTTTAGGATTTTCTAACTGTCACGACCCGCACCCGCTTTTCGGGATGCGAGTACGTGCACAAGTCTAGCCTACGTTGCAGAATCAACGTAGTAAGTTGTCTAGGCCATAATGCTCAAAACACAAAATGATATATCTATTGCTCATTCACAATACTAAATTCAAATTACATTATTTAAAGTTACATTTGAATACAAAATATAATGTCACACAAATTATAAAAAAGACAACTATATGATCACTATCTATCAAGCTAGTCTCTAGGATTGGCCTTTGATACGTATCCATAGCTCTCCCGAGAACCTAAGTGCATAGTGTAGCTGCGGTTATCTGAAAAATATGGTTTCCAGTCAGGAAGGGAGCGAGTACAATCCATGCATGCAGTTCCAAATATATGACAGTGACTATAAAATCAGTGAATAGAGAATGACATACATGATGAAATAACTAAAACTAAAATCATGGCATAGAATATAAAGGAAAACAGTTGACATAAATTATAAAGAGAAAGTAAAGCATGGAACAAGAAAACATAACCATCTACGTGAGTTGAAGTACACCTTTCAATATGTGATCGGTCTGGGACAGTTACACCACATGGTCTATAAGGTCTACTTTGCAAGAAATATAAATAAAGCACGGTCTACAATGTCTACTATGCAATATGTAATGCAATATGACAAGGTCTAAGGTTTGATCACATATCTACTTGGTACTTCTCCGTCCGACTAATCTAACATGGATCCACCGATTACGATGACATGCCATGCATGCATGGTAGAATGAAAATAGGATCCATAAATTATTATCCGTGTAACGAACATGTCAAGAATCAAATAGGCATAACTAATCATGCAATTATAGTAAATATCAATATTGAAAACACACAAGAAATATACTCGCCTGGGGTCCTTAGTTGGTGAAACCGATACTACCATTGCGTCCAAAATAGTCCATTTGGCTAGGGTCGATGTGAAAGATTTTAAAATTCGCAAAGGAAATAAGAAATATCAATTAGTCATGGCCATGATTAATCTAAGAGGAAATTTGTTTTAGAAAAAGAATTCCTATTTAGAAAAAAAATATGTATCTTAAAAAATATTTATAACCCCTCTCTCTCTCTCTCTCTCTCTCTCTCTCTCTCTCTCTCTATATATATATATATATATATATATATATATATATATATATTTTTTTTTTCTCTTTCTCTCTCTCTCTCTCTATATATATATATATATATTTTTCTCTCTCTCTCTCTCTATATATATATATATATATATATATATATATATATATATATATATACCATTTGAGAAAGTATACACGTAGTATAATAAGCCTATCATAGATATTCATAGATTATTTGCTATATAAATACTAAGCCCAATCGATATAAAGTTTATTTGAAAACACATTAGAACTATTTTTAACTCTTAATACATAACAAAAATATTTATTTAGCAACAATTTATTCCTAAGGCCCCCAAAATGTATACCTATATATATAGTCCAAATTAATGTAAGTCCAAAATATATAAAATACTTTTATGCTTATGAATAAGAACTAAGTCCGAATATTTTACAACCCAAAACTATTGTGGGCTCTAGCCCAATCTTATTTAAAAGGAACCAAATATATATATAAATATATATATATATATATATATATATATATATATATATATATATATATATATATATATATATATATATATATAAAGCTATTTATATAACAAAACCTAATACCGGCCCAGTCCGCTGTCCACTAAAATATAAATTTTATAAGATAATTTCTTCAGCCCAATTGACCCAAGCCCACACCTACTAAATATAACCCAAAATCATTCATTCAAGAAAATGACCCCCGCAGGCCCATATCCACATAAACCAACTGCTCTGCTCTTTATAGTTTGTACATCTAAAAATAAGTAAATAACTTAGAAAAAAGAATTGGAAAAGGATAACAGAGGAGGAGAGAGTGATTGAGAGAACGAGAGGGGAAGAGAGTGGGAGAGGAAGAGAGCAGTGAGAGGAGAAGAAGAGAGCGAAAGATAGGGGATCGAGATGGATAAGCGAGGGAAGCTTACCGGTCAGTAGAGGGGATGCTCACACTACTAAAATCTGCTTCATTAGCGACATAAATTTGGCGAAGTTCGCATAATGTCGCTAAAGTTTGCACATTAGCGACGTTTAAGTGAAACGTCACTAATAGTCGCTATGAGGTCGCTAATAGCAACTAATTTAGCGACGTTAGGATGAACGTCGCTAAATTCTAATTAAATCCCCCCCACGATTCATTTTCTCCCATTTTACTCTCTCACTCTCTCTCCTTCCCCCCTCCGGCGCTCTCACTCTCTCTGGCGACTCTCACTCTCTTCGGCGACTCTCCTCCCTCTCCGGTACGTGACTCCTCTCCTCTCTTTCTATTTTGGTTGTTGGTGGTTGGGGGGGTGCGGGTGGCTCGTGGGGAAGGGGCAAGGGGTACGGGTGGTTGGGGGGGTGAGGAATGGTCTGATGGGGGGTGAGGGGCAGGGGGGATACGGGTATTTGGGTGGTGAGTGGGGGGTGACTGGGGGTGAGGAGGGGGGGCTGCGGGGAGGGGAGGGTTAAGGTTCGGGTTAGGGGTAGGGGTGTGGGAGGGGAGGGGCGGGGTGGGGGGGGGGGTTGAGGGCGGCTGGGGGTGAGGAGGGGGGCTGGGGGGACGGGAGGGTTAGGGTTAGGGTTAGGGTTCGGGTTCGGGTTAGGGGTGGTTGGTGGGGGAGGGGAGCAGGGGGGTGAGGGGGCTGGGGAGGGGAGGGGAGCTGGTGGGGGAGGGGTTAGGGATAGGGTTCGGGTTAGGGTTAGGGGTGGTGTAGGGGGGAGGGGTGCGGGGGGGCTGGCTCAGGGGTACCGATAGTGCCGAAAAATTTGATAATTTAGTAATAATTATTTGTTTTCCGACATCGAAAAATCTGATACTCCGATTCGAAACCACCGATAGTGTCGATATTTGTAACAAGTAGTTATGTTGGTTGGTTAATGCCGTCGCCTATTTTCTTTGATCCTGATACTCATAGGAATGGTCCCGAGTCACGGCCGTACGTCGGATTAGGACCTTCTTGCTGCTCGTGGGGTTGGGGGGTCTGCTGCTCGGGGTAGGGCCCCGAAGGGGATCGCAGTATATATGTATGTATGTAGTATGTAGTATATTCATTTCAGTTTTAAAGTTTATTCATATTTGCAGATATCTAGAAATGGCTATATCCATGTATCTGCTTGAGCGTTCATGGATGTACAACCGCATTCGAGATAACAGGTGCGGTGTGCGAGATGAATACATCGTCGAAGTAGAACAATTCCTTCAATTCGTGAAGGCGTTTCCTCAATCCATGGACGGCATGGACATTAAGTGTCCGTATGAAAAATGTCGGAACATGAAGTTTCAACCAGAATTGGAAGTGACGTATCACTTATACACAAAGGGTTTCCTTCCAAATTACTACCAATGGACCGCACACGGAGAGCTTGTACCTTTAGCATTCCAAGCGGAGCCTTATGTGGAGCCTTACGTGGAGCCTTATGTGAATGTCCACAACCGAATTGGCATCGACAACGAGTACGTGAACATGGTCTTGACGCTGCGGGGCCTAGTTTTGATCCATACAATCGTGACATAGCTGAGGAGGCACCGAATGTCGATACCGCGAAGTTCATGGAGTTGCTGGAGAATGCAAGGACTCCTTTGTACCCTGGCTGTGAGGACCATTCACCGTTAGAGGTGATCACTCGGCTCTTGAGCATAAGGTCTGACTTTAACATGTCGTAAGAATGCTATAATAAGTGCTCGAGTTGATTACAGATATCTTGTCGGAGGGTGCCAAGTGTCATGACCCGCACCCAGTGTAAGGGCACGAGACGTAGGTACGTCCAGCCTACGCCGTAGTGTCGGCGGTAGAACGCTGTCCTAGGTCACATACATCTAACAGTTTATAAGGTACCTGTACAGTTTATACACTCCGAATGGAGGTGACATAAATAAGTACAACTCAATCACAGCTAAGGAAGATAGAACTGAAAGATAGGATAGATAAAACTCAGAATCCACAGAGTATAATACAAGACAGAGAGATAGCTGAAACTAATATAACATCTCCAAATCCAGAGTACAACTCCAATATATACAATGTATCATAACATGAAGTAATAGAACTAGCCTAGCTAACTAGCCTAGTCACTACTAAAATATGATCTATTAGCGACGTAATTTAGCGACGGCGTAAAATTACGTCGCTATATATGGAATTCAGCGACTCCTTTATAAAAACATCGCAAAACGTCGCTGAATAGCGACGTTCAGCGACAGATATAAAATTACGTCGCTGGATTATTAAAATATGTCGCCAGTTTACGACGTTTAGCGACGTCCTCATGTGACGTCGCTAATATTTTTACTTAGGGCACAGCGTTTCATTTTTTTCACTCACTCGAAATTTCTAATTTTTCCCACTACTCCTTCCCCCCCTCCGGCGATTCCTTCGGCGACCCCTTCCCCCCCCCCCCCCCCGGCGACTCCCTCCCCCCCCGGCGACTCCCTCCCTCTCCGGCGACCCGTACCCCCCCGTCGAGCTCCTCCTCCTCGAGCTCAAGTAAACCCTAACCTAACTCCTCCTCCTCCTCTCCCACGGACACACACACACACGGACACACACGCACACACACACAGAGACACACACACACACACACACACGGACACACACGCACACACACACACAGAGACACACACACACATACGGACACACGGACACACACACAGATGGACACACACACACACTGGACACACTGTGTCATGTTGTGGTGGACACGAGACACTATGTTGGACACGTACACATAGCCTAGATCCTTTACCAACTATTTATTTTCCATTTTAACATGTTTTTATATATCAATTTCTAAATACCCTATGTTGACTGATACCTTATTAATTTATTGTATTTTCTAATTTTGAAAACCCAGTTTTGACAACCATTTAAATCTAGTTTAATGCTTTAATTTAGATGTTTAAAACCCTAGTGTAGTGTATCTATATGTGTGCTGACTGAGTTTCAAGTTTGGGGTGATTTGGTTAGAGTTTTGCTTCTCGATTTGGGTTTGAGGTGAATGGGTCTGAAATATGTTATAGGAGTATGTAATGTTGTGTGAAATGAACTGATTTTCTTTCTTTTCCTTTCCTATTTGACTGAACACAATAAATCCCCTTACTATCCAGATTGGACTGACCTATAGTTCATATCACTCACTCACTCACTCACTCTTGCCTAGGTACACACACGCATATAGCCTAATACAAGCATGTTAGCCTCCCTCATATACACGTATATGTGACTGTCACATGTAACAGTCAACACACTCACCCTCCATTCACATGTGCATGTACACACACCACCCACTCTCTACTTCTCTCTCTCTCTATATATATGTTTGATAGATGGTATCGTATACATATATACATAACTATATCATGTAACTCATATGTGATATAGGCATATAGCCTATGTTAGAGTGTCTAAATATATGAATGCATGAAAGTTGCCTTGTCTTGTAATATAGGCATATAGTATATACATGCCTATATATATATATTATATGTATATATCTATATAGATATTACTTGTGTGTATGAGATAGCTTGAGTTGACTTTGGTCATTATTGGTACTTGAATTGATCGGAACAAAGACCCCCAATGTCGGTATCGGTCAATATTTGGTATCGGTCGGTATCGGATCGGAACATGCCAAACCGTATCGGTATCGACCGTATCGGATCGGTATCGGCCGATACTTTAAAATTATATGAAATAGTAGTCACCCCCAAGCTTGACTATTTTTACTGAAAGTCAAAGTAGAGTAAACATCTGACCTAAATTGGACTAAGAGTTGACAAAGTCAACTATAGGTCAACCCTTGACCTAGTTTGACCTTGTTTGACTTTATTTGACTTAGCTTGACCTTGTTTGACTTTGTTGTCTTCATGTTTGTTAAATGACACCCAGATACTAGTTTTAGTTGTTTAAATGACACCCAGATACTAGTTTTAGTTTCAGTTTGCTTTGGTAACTCACTATTGCTCATTACTTGGTACTAGTTTTAGTTGATTGTGTTTTTTTAAGACTAAACAAATGACACCCAGATATTACTTGTGTGTATGAGATAGCTTGAGTTGACTCTGGTCATTATTGGTACTTGAATTATAGGTTAGGCTTGTATAACCTTGAATGGTGTGTGCTAGCTAGTATTGGGATACCAATAGCGATAAGGTAAAGGGTACCTTGGTAGGTCATGACTAGAAATAGGATATTTGACTTAGATTTGACCTTGTTTGACCAAGGTTGACTATTTGACCTAGTTTGACCTTGTTTGACCTTGTTTGACTTTTTTTGACTTAGCTTGACTTTGTTTGACTTAGTACAACCTAGTTTGACCTAGTTTGACCTTGTTTGACTTTGTTTAACTTTGTTTGACTTAGCTTGACCTTGTTTGACTTAGTACAACCTAGTTTGACCTAGATTGCATATCATTGTTATTAGTAACTGTCCGCTACTAATGTGTGTCCCATAATAAGACATAATATACGAATTTGTGCCTGTTGGATAATGTGTGTCCATCTTTGCAGAATTATTTCCAAATGGATATGAATTACTACTTGCGAAATCGTTCATGGATGTACAATCGTCGTCCTGATGATATGTATGGTGTGCGGGATGAATACATAGCGGGAGTAGAGCAGTTCCTGCAGTTTGCTAAGGCGTTCCCTCAGTACATGGACGGCACCAAAATTAAGTGTCCGTGTGTGAAATGTCATAACGTGAAATATTATCCAGAAGTGGAAGTGACATATCATTTGTACTCGAGGGGTTTCACGCCTAATTACTATCAGTGGACCGCACACGGAGAACTTGTGTCTTTAGCATTACAGCTGGAGCCTTATGTTGAGCCGTATATGTATACGGGACCTAATTTTGTTTCAGATAATCATGCATACGACGACGGGTGCGTGAACATGGTTTTCGACACTGCGGGGCCTAGTTTCGTTCATGATGCACCTAAGGAGACACCGAACGCCGATGCTGCACAGTTCATGGAGTTGTTGGAGAATGCAAGGACTCCATTGTATCCTGGTTGTGAGGATCATTCACCGTTGGAGGTGGTTACAAGACTGTTGAGCATTACGTCAAATTTTAACATATCGCAAGAATGCTACAACCGAGTGTTGGAGTTGATTATAGAGATCTTGCCGGCGGATGCTAAGTTGCCTAAAGACTTCTACCGGTCTAAGAGGATAGTAAGATCGCTCTGGATAGGATACGAGAAAATCGATTCCTGTCGCAATGGGTGCATGCTATACTACAAAGACGACAAGGACGTAGATGTGTACAGATTTTGTGGTGCTGATCGCTATAAGACAACTAGTACAGGAAGGTCTACCGGTGCAAGAAGACCGACCGATTCAATGCACTACTTGCCTTTAACGCCGCGGCTGCAAAGATTATTTATGGTGAAAGAGACGGCCGAAAATATGAGTTGGCACATGCGAGAACAGATTGAAGGAGTGTGATGAAGGCTAGATTCAGCGAGCCCAAGTACCAGGAGCGATCTGAGAAGGCCAAGGTGGCGCGGTCGAGCGCCGGTAAGTGGTGTGGTGGCTCCATTCTGATGACGGAGCATTTTCGTCGTCTGGTACGTTTCCTGTGACGGACATTAATTTATATATAGTTCGATATAATGTTTAATACTAATAATAGATAATATATTTTAACAGGTAAAGAAGGGTGAGGACCCGAACATGGTGACCGTCTTCCTGGTCACCCATCGGAGGGCTGGGGACTTCATTGACGAGAGGGCGACGCAGGCATATGTACGTTCTGTTCTTTATATTAACTGACTATAATTTAAAAACAGGAAAATAGATATCAATATAGACTTTAGTAAACACTTACACGTTAGCAAACATGTTCTAGGTCGAGTTTGTTCGGCTACAGAAGGAGGCGGCTGATGCTGCTGCTGCTGCTAGTGCGTAAGCAGAGGAAGGGGGTGGTACTTCCTTCCAGCCGCCTGCAGAGCCATCGCCGGACGAGCTCTGGATGACTGCCGTTGGCGGTCTTCAGAAGGGTACGTACTACGGTACGGGATCCTACGACGCGTATTTGGCTTCGGAGTCATCCCGGGCCCCCTCTGTCAGTACGCAGTCTCCGGCTACGCAGGCGTCATCACGAGCTGAGGATGTTCATCATCAGATCGAGGAGCTGCGTCGCGAGTTGCAGCAGCAGATTTCTGATGCGGTCGAGCGACGATCCGACCCTCCGATCGTCACCGGACGATTTGATGCGGTCGAGCGCAGTATACAGGAGCTGATGAGTCTGCATCAGGCTGCAGCTGCCAACTTGCAGACGCTCACCGAGTCTACGCAGCGCACAGAGCGTAGACAGGTCGAGCTGGAGGGATCGCAGAGGAGCCTTTCTCTCTCACTCGCTCAGTATACTGAGAAGGTGGTGAGTACCCTTGCTGCGCATGGTGAGCGACTGCGAGAGCTGGAGCAGGTACGTCCTCCGGGTCCATCGACGGCGCCGACTCCAGATACTGCACTGCCTCCGGCGCCGACTCCAGACATTGTACTGCCTCCTACTGTCCCTACGGTACAGCTCACCCAGGAGCAGTATGACTACATTCTATCCCAGTTGCGCGGCAGGGGTCCGCAGTGATTTTATTGGTTTTTTTATGACTTGTATGTATTGGCCCTATGGGCAAATTGTTTATTCATACACTGTTGTTTATACACTTGGTGGGAGACTTTTTATCATCTTTCATTTTTATTTGACTCTATTGGATGTTTGTGAGGATGTGTGTCTGTGATATTTACTTTGCACTGTCTCCTATTTTTATTGTGATATTTACTTTGTGATATCTGCGACGGGATGACAAATATACCTACGCTGGATTATAAGCGATGATCTGATATACAAAGGAGGTGCTGCCGAAATTTAAAAAAAATATAATGTGTATTTTTGTTATGATGTGTGTCTGTGTTTACAGTGAATGTGAAATACAGTGTTCGGAACCATCGACAGTTTCGATTACTGTTGTATGTTTTATCTTGGATAGAAATAGCAACAGTTCAGGGTGCACTTCTGAGAGCTTCATTTTCACGTCCTTCACTTTCTCGGACGTCGTAAAGGTTCCCGAGAAGGTGAAGGACGTGAAGAGGAAGCTCTGAGAAGTGCACCCTGAACTGTTGCTCTTTCTATCCAAGATAAAACATAGAACAGTAAGCAAAACTGTCGATGGTTCGAACACTGCACTTCACACACACTGTAAACACAGAAACACAGCATAACAAAAATATTAATTATATTTTTTTAATTTTTTTTTAACATTAGCGACGTATAGCGACGTTCTGCGACGTACTGCGACGTCACATAGACGTCGCTATACGTCGCTAGTTAGCGACGTTCCGTCGCTCGACGTCGCTAATATACGTCGCTACATTGCCCACGTGGCCACGTGGATGCCATGCCTCGTCATCATTTATAAACTTTTGAAGCGTCGCTAGTGGTCGCTTTACGTCGCAATGTTGGCGACGTACTGATACGTCGCTCTCTGTCGCTCATTTGGCGACGTCTAGCGACAATGGACGCCGCGTCGCAAATAGCGACGTTCGGCGACGAAAGTATCATCTGCGACTTGCCTATAAGCGACGTAAGTTTTTCGTCGCTAAATACGTCACAAATCATTTTTAGCGACATATTTTCTGTATTTAGCAACGTCTCCTGACGTCGCTAATCTGGGTTATTTTAGTAGTGAGTCTACAGGGGTAATGTCCTCAGCAAGTGCTGGGTCCTCCTGAGTGTCCAGCTCAAGTGTGTCATCTAAGCCTGCTCCGTAATAAGTGGGACACTGCTCCTCAAAGTCATTTGTAAAATTTTAACAGGTCCAGTCAGGACTGGAGCGAGCACAGTACATCTCACGCAGTTCATATCATGACAGGAATAAAATACAGGCAATAGAGTAAGATACATGAAACGCTGAAGAGTATACATGAGTAAAAAGAGAAGACTGTAATGAAATATCTACTATAAGTAAACTATAAGTAAAGAGCTACAGTGAACTAGTGATTTAGAGTACAAGCTAGACATATGAACGGCTTGATAATAAACATGAGAGGTCGCACATGACTACACTACTTTGGAAATTGTCCACATGACTATTTATACTCCCCCGTACCCCAATCAATACACAAGGATCCGTTCAAGTTATGTTATTGCACATGATATTCACATGGGAGCCCATAAATGGGTGCACATGAATATAAACATGGGGGCTCCGTGATCATGAGAGTACATGAATCACGAGAGTGCACATGTAAGGTGAAAGCACAAGAGTACATAATGAAAGTGAAACGCACATAACATGATGTATCTGATGCTCCCGAGGGGGATAACATCGTACAAAAAGATTTATATAGTACTAATCCGTGTTTCCATCATGTCAGTATCAAGTAAAATAATCTAGAGCAAGAAATACTCCTAGCAAGTATGAAACGGTTAGAGAATGTACTCGCCTGATATCCTGAATGTCCGAAAGAAAATACTGCCTGAGGAGTAGTGTCTGGCTCCTAATCAGAACAACACAAATCACAACATCCCCAGGTAATAAAATAAGATACTAAGATGCAGTCTACATGATACTAGGTCAAACCTAGACCAAGGTCAACCCTGGTCAACTTCAGTCAACTAAATAGTCAAAGTTAGGTCAACTAGGTTAATCCTAGACTCAATGAAGTCTAACTAGGCCTAAACAATCTACCTTAGCTAGTACACATCATACACTAGTCTATAGGGTATTACACATATGTGTATTTCATACACACAAATCACTCAAGGGTACCCTAGGCTATGTCATCTAGGTTATTGGCTATAGGCCCTGACCCATAGGCAATTAGCCATACACTAGGCCATATATCTATGTACACCTTACCTACATAGCCTATACCTTATTGAATCACAACCATATGTAGGCCATGTGCTAATACAAACCATATCACTATAGGCCAAGCACCCATATATATATCTCTATACACATTATGCATAAACCTATAGAAATCTCATCCACACACTATATGTATTCACACATTAGCTACACATGTAATTATACATACACTTAGAGAGAGCTATGTAAATAGGCAAATGTGTGTGTGTGTATGTGTGTTAGATTTGTGTGAGGCATGTGTGTGTGAGTGTACCTGTGTACAAGAAAGTGTTATGAGTGTTCTCTGTTGTCAACAGGAACCTAACAGTGTGCATATGTGTTAAACATGTGTGTGTGAGTGCAATATGAGAGTGTGGCATGTGTGTGAGGGTGTGGCATGTGTACAGGAATGTATAGGTGTGACAGGAAAGTGGGGGTAGGCTAGTGTGTGTGATGTATCAAGGTATCAAGTGACAGGAAACACATATGTCCAAAGTGTCTCATGTTCAGTGTTCCTGGTTTTGTAACAGGGAAATGTAAAAACAGTGTATAGGTGTATAGTGTCTCAGGAACAACTGACCACAGGTTCAATCTCAAGATTTTAGTGTATGTGTGTGTGATATATTGACAGTGTATATATGTGTTAAACATGTGTGTGTGATTGTTAGGACAGTGTGTCTCAGGAATTGAAGAATCAGTGAAAGCAGTAGTGTCCTGTGTGTGTGTACAGGGAAGTGAAAAACAGTGTATACATAGGAATATAAGTGACAAAGCTTCAGGTTTTTGTGTAGTGTTTAGCTTCCAGGTTAACCCAGGTGACAGTGTAATGTAGGAAACCAAAACAGTGTTATCAGGAATTGAAATCAGTAAATACAAGTAGCATAGTATTGTGTACAAAATTTAGATAGGTGTGAGTTCTCAGGAATTAGGAAACATTCTCAGGAAATTGAAAATCAATGAATAGCAATGGTTCTCAGTTATCATGGTTTAAAATAGTTTCCATGTGTGATTTGCACATTTCACAGGTTAACAAACCAACAGTTATCCATAATTCCCCACATTCAAATCCTAATCAGTCAATCTCAGTCCAAAGTAAATCCTAACATGACATCTAATGCTCAAACAATTTAAACCATAGTTAATTTACATGATACTAAACATTTAATGTAATTCAAAAATGAAAAATCCAGTGAGCAACCTCACTGATACATCCCATGTATCAGTCGAATGGAATAGTTCCCATTCCACATTCAATTTAACAATTAATTAATAAAAATTAGGTAGGTAATTAATATACAATATAGGCACGTGTCACACACTCCATAATGTGTCCAAAATTAGGACACAAATGTGTCCAACACCACACGAATCAGTGTACACTGCACTGGTCCAGTGTTTGTGCCCCCCGTGTCCAGTGCAGGTCAGTTTTCTCACCCGACACAAAACCAAGGGACACGAGACTTGGGGAGTGTCGTGTCAGAAACTGCTCCGAGCTCCAAGTCAAAGGACACGTGCCCACGTGTCCTACAACACCTGTACGAACACCCGAACAGCAGGGCACTGCTGTCCGCACGCGCGTGGCCGTGTCCATGGGTTCGACACGACTCTAAAACGACATGAAATCACCCAGTCACTTAGAAACCCCTAAGCGACACCAAAACCTAATTTCCTATTCAAACACATATTGAAAACACGATCAAAATGCCTACTGTGGCATTTTGTCGAACACCTACGACTGCTGACTGATACGTGTCCGATATGGACACGTAAAGGACACGAAAGTCTGCAAAACCTATCCCTACAGTGAGAGGACACCTAGGGCTTCCTATCCATGCAAAGAAATCAAAATTTGGTGGAGGGAATAGAAAGTTACCTATGGGTGTTCTTCCATAATAAAACCTTCAGAAATGAGATCTCCACTAGCTAGCTCAAAGCCCCAAATTGTGTCAAACCTGTCAATAATCTCCATGAACAGTAGGGGGACACTAATTATGTCACCATGGAAGAAATTTCAATGAAAAAGGATCACTATTGATTAAAATAGGAAGAGTTTTAAATGGGGACAAATCTTGTTCTTGTAAATGATGGAATGAACAAAGGAGGCTACTATTTTGGGAGGGATTTTATAGGATGTTGTTCCCTAGGGGGCCGGCCACCAATGCTAGGTTTAGGGTTTTGGGGAATCAATCCAAGGGCTCTCATCACACCTAATATATTCAATGGCTAGAAATCTAGGTTTTTCTTTTAGTTAAGTTGCAACCCATTTCATTCTAACTAATCATGACTTAACCCAACTAACCAATACTAACTAATACTAACCAATACTAACTAAGACTAGCTATGACTAATCTAGGTTAGGGCTAATCTCAAACACATGGCAATCAATTAAATAATATTTAAATCACACCATTCCAAATAATCATATTAAATTTCAAATAATATATATTAAATTCAATTAAATTCAAAATGACAAAAATACCCTCAAACTGGAAATGATAAATAAAATACCCTAATTACATGGCTAGGCTCTAGGTCAAGCTGTCTCTAGTGTTACACTAGCAAAATACCAAAATTACAAGTCATGGTTTTAAATAGTTTTAAAATGATTAAAAATCACCAAAAATCATATTATTATTTAAATATCATAATTAAATAATTAAAAATACTAAATTTTAAAATTACCCTCATTTAGAAAACTGGGTGTTACACCAAGTTATCGAAAGACTTCTACCGCTCTAAGAGGATGGTGAGATCCCTCTGGATGGAATACGACAAGATCGATTGCTGTCAGAACGAATGCATGCTTTACTACAAAGATCACAAGGATACAGAAGTGTGCGGATTCTGTGGTGCTGATAGCTACAAGCCAACTGCTGCAGGCAAGTCTAGAAGACCGACTGCTTCAATGCACTACTTGCCGTTGATGCCGCGGTTGCAGAGGTTGTTCATGGTGAAAAAGACTGCCGAAAATATGAGTTGGCACAAGCGACAACAGACCGAATGAGTGTTGGATCACCCATCTTGTAATACCTATAGTTCGTATTACGTATCTTGGTATACGTGTACGTATTTTGACTCGTATTGCATGTCTCCCTGCTTGGTTTATTTGGCATTTTCATTTCTTGGTTCACCTTGGGATTGGTTCGGCTAGGCTTGGGTTTGCTCATTTGGCTCATCATGGACCAAGTGGAGAACCCCTACCTACCACCACCATCTCCATTTATTAACCCCAACCACCTTCCTCTCTCTTCATTTAATTTTCTCATTACTGCTCTTCCTCTTATTCTTTCTCACCGAACCCCCACCGTAGACAAGTGTATCTTACTTCATGGAGGAACCTGATTTTTATTGTTCCATTCTCTTCCTCACAACATTCTAAGTCACTTTAGTATTTAGCAATTTCGAATTCCATGGCTCCTTTCATGTAGATCTAAGTTTTAGTATTTTTGATCTTCATGGTTTGATTTTTCAAAACTTGGTTTTTTCTGAAATAGAGAGTTCCATGTAGTAGGGATTTTTGATTTCACACAAGTTTGGCTCTTGAATGGCTGGGTTCCATTGGGTCTTGGCCGAGATGGGAGTTTCCTGAGCTATTGAGCCTTTTTACGCCTGTTTGCTTTGGCCATGGGGAGAAGATGAAGTTTTACGCACATGTTCTAACGTGTTAGCGTAGAGTTTAGCCCTTACGCCCATGTTTTACCTGTCAGCGTGTTATATCAGCCTTTTACGCACACGTTTTCACGTGCCCGCGTATTTTTCAACCTTTACGCTCACGCATTTGCGTGCCAGTGTACTTCGTTCTACGCCAAGCTCATTCCCCTTTTTACGCTTGGGGCCCCTCCCGCTAGCGTAGAATTTGGCTAGCGTAGAACCCGGCTAGCGTAAAACCCCACCCTCCTTCATTGCTGCTCGTGTAAAATCTTACGCGCGTATTATTACGTTGCGTAGAACCCGGCTAGCGTAGAGCCCCACCCTCGTGCTCCCTTGCTAGCGTAGAGCTGTCTCTCCTTGCTCTTGCTAGCGTAAGGCCAATTTTACGCTTGAGGCCTCTTGGCCTAGGGTAGAGTTTCACTCGCGTAGAACTTGCTAGCGTAAGGCCAATTTTACTCTTGAGGCCTCTTGGCCTAGCGTAGAGTTTCACTCGCTTAGAACTTGCTAGCGTAAGGCCAATTTTATGCTTGAGGCCTCTTGGCCTAGCGTAGAGTTTTACTCGCGTAGAACTTGCTAGCGTAGAGTTTCACGCGTAAGTTTCACTAGCATATAATCGGTAGTACGCACGTAGAGACATTGAGTCCCTATGGCGTATGCCTTTTACCCTTTTATATCCTTACGCCTTTGTTTCACTTAACAAAATGCCTAAAAATTGGCTTTTGAAATAAAACTAGAAAAAGTACAAGAAGTACAAATTATTCTGGGAAGTATTGCTATGGAAGTCTGATCTGAAGGCGATCACTTTGTTCCTTGGAGCATACGATGATGATGAAGAGTACTGCTAAAAGATGAACAGTCGGAAGAACTAAGTCACCAGAAAGTTATCGACGCACTTGGGCTCTGATGGCGAGGTCGAACGCTTTCCTGCTTTGCTTCACTCTGTTCTGGAAGAAAAGTTGAAGAAGAATGCTCTGGAAAATCAAAGTCTCTGGGCTCTGATCTCTCTCTATTCTCTTGGTCTCATCTATGTGAAAAATAAGTCTATTTATAGACTTTTACTTTTGTGCGTAAAAAGCAACATAATCCAGTCTTTACGCTAGCAACCGTCACCCACGATGGAAGTCACCCTCTGTGCATGTTGACACGTGTCCCATTATTTCAACAAAAATAGGGAGCACGTATACACGTTCTTCAATAATTGTGGCATGATAGCCACGTAGACAACCCACGTTTTAAAGTAGTCAGGAAGGATCGGGCGTAAAAATGACCCAAAATATGCCCTGAGCGTAAAGTGGCAAATTGGCGTAAAAACAAGTCAAAATAAACTTCCCAGCGTAAAGTGGCTAAAATAGCCTTGAGCGTAAAACTTAGCCCAAATAGACTTTACGCTCACAATAGCTTTAAGCGTAAAAGCTCGAAAACTATAGTGCGTAAAAAGAAGTGACTTTATTGAGCGTAAAATAGCTTTCTCTGCACACCACACGACAAGTATCGGGTTTTGTGAAAGTCTAATCTCTTTGAATTCTGTGTTTATACGCTGTCAGCAAATCATTATGTCAGATTCATTATCACTTTGCATTAAATGCGACCTGACAGCCTATCTCCGGGTGTAAAATTTAATAAATTGCCTTGGCGTAAAGTAGCTTGCGTAAAGTCTAATACAAATAGCCCTGGCATAAAATAACTCACATAGAGAGTTGTTTGCGTAAAGTCCTCAATTCCTTTGACTTAGTCTATAAAGCACTTTTTACGCTCCTACAAAACCCCTTTCAAAGTTTTCAAATATTTTCAAAATTTGAAATACTTTGAACAGAAGCGTAAAATTTGGGATTTGACCATTCAGCGTAGAGCTCGGGATATCCAACGGTCGTCCGCGTAAAGGTTGGGATATCCAACAGTCAGCGTAAAATCGGGAATTCGAACCGATTCAAAAATTCCCTATAAATAGGGTTCTTCGGGGAGAGAGAAAACTTTACTTGCTTTCTCTACCTTCACAATCCCGACCTTTCTCGAATTCTCTTCTTCCCCTTGCATTCAATTTGATGGCCCCCAAGAAATCCGCCGCCGGCAGTAAAGGCAAGAAGCCCGCCGTCGATTCCTCGTCGGTCGACCGTGCGCAAACTCACGTCCGATCATCAGCAGCGTCTCAGCAAAACAACCCTGCCGTGGCTCCTCCAATGAGGGGATAAAGTACTGTTTTTTGGCCGAAAAACTCGTCGGAGAAGAAGTCCCAAATCTTTCATTTCACGCCCACGTTATACGTGTCAGCGTAGAATTTAAGATAATAAAATATGCCCACGTTACACGTGTTAGCGTAAAATTTAGGAAATACGCCCACGTCTATACGTGTCAGCGTAAAATCTAAATTATGCTCATGTCTACACATGCCAGCGTAAAATCCAAAATACGCTCATGTCTATACATGTCAGCGTAATTTTTAGAATACACTCACATCAACATGTGCCAGCGTAAAGTTTTGAATACGCTCATGTCAATACATGTCAGCGTAAAATTAGGAAATACGCCACGTCTATACATGTCAGCGTAAAATCTAAATTACGCTCATGTCTACCCATACCAGCGTAAAATTCAAAATACGCACATGTCTATACATGTCAGCATAATTTTTGGAATACGCTCACAATAACATGTACTAGCATAAAGCTCTAGAATACGCTCATGTCAATACATGCCAGCGTAAAATTTCGAATATGCTCACATCAACATGTGCTAGCATAAAATTTCAAAAATGAAAGACTTTGCATAAAACAAAGACTTTTTTACACTTTTAAAACTTTTTACCAACTTTACTAAGCGTAAAAAATCATATTCTTTTTTCTAACTTGATTGATTTCTTTTTCTTTTGGCAGTGGACTTGCAAGTTCACCCACTCGCAGAAGTCTTTGGCTCATCAGTTGGCATGGTGGGCTCGAATTATGTGGAAAATCTGTCTCATGTAGCGTTTCCTCAATCGAACCCAGACTACCCCATAGAAAGGACACAGTTAATAGCTGCCCAAGGAGATAGGATGTTGCTATCCATGATAAATAGAGAATTATTGACTTCACTGAATGAACAACAATTTGCAAAACCAGTCTTCTTATTTGGGGATGCAATAGACTACAAGTCACAGACACATCCCAAGAAGGAGTCTTGGGTGTTCAAATCTGGAGATAGAGCAATGTATCTCCCTGACATGGACAGAGATTACCCTTTGTCAGTATTCATCCATGCCACCCACCCTCGACAAATGCTGTGAAATCTGACACCTAGCAGTCACGGAAGGCCGGGTAGAATTATATTCAAAAGGGATCATGCTAATGACATGGGATACTACGTCAGTGTTTCCAATGGCGGTGTCACTTCTTTCTCTGGCCTCATGCCAGGATTTACTCCAAGTGAAGATTCAGGTTTAATGCTACCAGTGCAGAACCAGATGTTTGTCAACAAGTTCATTAGGGCTGGGGTATTATATCCCTAAACAAACCCCAGGCTACCGGGATGGTTGACTCCTTTCAACCAAAATTGGATCCAGATTAGCATTTGGATGATGAAGAACTTCCAGGCAGAGTTAAAAGATATTGGCCTGTATGAAGCGGTGGCTTCCACTAGCCAGGGCATACCACCGAACGGTAATTTGTTCATGGCCCTGATGGAGATATACATAAGTTCGACTGGAACTTTTACGACCCCGAAAGGTGAAATAGGTCTCGCACTCCATGAGATACAATTCATCTCGAAGCTGCCAATGGGAGAAGCCCCGTATGAAGAATACGTTCCCTCCAACCGGGAACTTGCTGAAATAAGAGAGACAAAACCTCAGTTGATTGAGGTATATGAAGAATTGATGTGCTACTACATAATTTGTACTACAATGCATGAAAGTACATCTCATCTAACATACATCAACAAGTGGACAACGTATCTCTTCTTCCACAAGGATAAAATATCCAAGGATGATAAAAAAAGATTCCAGGAAAACAAAGCTCCAGCTATCAATATAGATTCAACAATTCCTGGTAACAAAATTCGGGATATGATGACTGTCTACAAATTTCCGAATAAGTATTTGTCCACCAAGACTGGGGAATTCCCTGCTGGAACTGAAGCCTTGAGCTTCCTCAGATACGGCAGCCAAAAGATCTCTAGAAAAGCCTTGCTGGCAGGCTTCCTTTCTTTATGGTTGAGAAGATGGATCGTACCAGGAACAGGTACCGTTGACAGAATTCACTGTAACGTACTATGGCCAGCAGTGCGTTTGGTGTTTAAAGTCAGAATTAACCTGCTATCGGCAATGGTGTGCCGAGTAAATGCATGGTTGAGAACTTTTGGTGAGGAGTTAATCAATAATGCTCCTCATCGGAATACATTCCCCAGGGTAAAAATGCCCTATACTTATTTGATGGGCTGGCTGTTGCACCATAACTGCAGATTATTGCCACCAGGCCCGGGTGATGATGCGGAGGTCTTCCTCCAAAAATTTAGCAAAGCTACATGGATTGCCACAACAGTGGCAGATACCCGGGCAGTTTTGAACTATTCCTATGGATGGAACTTTTTGTACCCGGCCACAAGTTCCAGCCGACTATTTCGGCGTCCAGTTTGAAGATGAAATTGAAGGAAGAGCTATATTGCCACCAGCAGTCTTCCAACGGCTACAGTGCATCAGACCCTCTCACCTGATGTACAGAAATGAAGATAATTATACGTTCGAACCATATCTACCCAGTAGGTTCGCTCGTCAATTTGGGTATGACCAACTTTATGTTGGTAATCCCTGTACCAGTTTCCGTCACTACGGAAAACTGCTTGATGGTGCCAGGGGTTGGAGATATTTCAGTACTGCCCGTAATGGAGCCAAATTCTGAATCTCAACCGCCACCAACACTACAGAGCTACATATTCTTCACTCGTATGCTCACTTTTACGCTTCTATCCGTTCCTTTGCCCATGGCTATAATATGAAAGGTAGCCTGAGATGGCCTAAGGAAGGCAATATTGAAGAGCCAGTCAGGGTACCAACAGATATCCCTTACGATATTGTTGTTCCAGATCTATATCTGGAAGTTATTGCTACTGGAGTTGGAGAAGAGGCTGCAGAACCTATTATCATTGGTAAATCCCGTAAACAGAAACAAAGTACAGTCGTCACACTTCCAGAGCAAACCCCGGAGAAAAAGAAGAAGAAGATTACCATAAAAAAGACCTTCCAGATCAAGAGCCTCTACTCCGGAGAGTGACACTCAGGCTGATGAGCTACAGCATGTAGGATCTTCTTCAGTTCACCCTGGAGAAGGATCTTCAGCACCTCAACCAGCAACCTCTACAGTAGTCTTATCTCCCGGATGTCTCAGCTCGGCACTTCATTTAACTCTGCGACAAAAGGCACAAGTTGCTGAAGACGTTGTTCCAGTACAAGCTGTTGATTCGGTGCTTATCCCATCCGATGAACCAGCTATCACTTTTGATGACGAAGACTGGGATGGAGATTATGATGCGTACTTGGAGCGTCCCATACATACTCCAGATAAATATAATTTATACAAAATCCATATAAAACTATGACTTTTGTATATTAACTTATCTTATTTAATTGTAGGTGTTATCATTTCCCCGAAGATTGTGACTCCTCCTCCTCCTCCTCCTCCTCAAGAAAATATTCATGAGGAAAACGAAGAATCTAAGGAAGAGGCTTCTTCTTCAGAAGAGGAAGATGTTCAAGAAGAGGTAGCAAGAGAGCCTGAAATGGAGTCTCAAGAAGAATGCCAAGAGCCAGAAATACAGGCTCAACCAGAAGTGTCCTCTCCTGCTAAGAGCAAGGATAAGGAAGAAACTACAGTAGATCCTACTGTAGATGATGAGGAAGCTGCTGAAGAAGAACTAGACTTTAATGAAGAATCAGCTGTAGAAGAATTCCCTACAACTGAAACACTTAAAGATCCTGCGGAGCCAATAATTGAAGAAGGTAATGAAGGTATGCTCAAGTCACCAACCAAAACTAGGGAAATTGTAATAGCATCCTCCGTTGTTACTACTGATCCAGTACAAGTCAATGAAGAGTCAATACCAGAACCTGAGTCAGCTGCTCCAACTGTCATTCCATCCACCACTATTACCGCCACCAGAACTCCAGAAACGGCTGGAGTAACAAGTACTGAAGATGTGATCTCTGAAGCTCCCAGGGATCAATTAGATGTGGTAGTGACGACAACATCATCCTTACCTCAGTCTGCTACTGGAGCCACCACATCTGCTAGTACTGAAGCCTTAATCCCTGAAGTTTCTAGGGATCAGTTAGCTATAGTAGTAACGACAACATCATCTTTATCACAATCTGCTACCGGAGCCACCACATCTACTCCTAGTATGCAGAAAAGAGACTTGGTAGATATTGCTGCAACTCCGAGCTCAAATGCAGAAATGAATCTCTTAGTTGAGATTCATACTGAAACTTTTTACAAGACATTGGCAGCTTTGATTGACATGGTCTTGCATAGGGGCCTCAGTTATGAAAGCTTAAAAGGCGCAATTGTTTCCACTATCAGGAACGTCGCCATGTTTAATGATATTGAGAGAGCAACTGCATTGAAAAAGGTGGTAGAAGAACTTGAGCAACCTATTAAAGAATATCTGAGGTTGACAAGTGAAACTACTGAAAGTCTTTTTCAAGCTGAGTATGATGCTTTATCGGCTGAATACACTGCTCGAGAGACTACTTTCAACGACTCTCTCAGAGAGCACAGCAGCAAAGTCGCCAAAGAGAAAGCTTTCTTGGCTGACGCCAAGCCTATGTTGGAGAGTTATAGAGAAGCCTATGACACTTCGAATACGAAAATTCAAGAACAAAATGATAAAATTCGTGAAGTGGAGGCCGAACTAGCTCGTCTGAAAGCTGAGAAGGAGCAATTAATAGCAGCTCGTGACAAATATTTGACACAGAGCTCAATTCTAGAGGAACAAGTTTTTGGAGCTGAATCTACTATCAAATTCCTTGATGATGCCAGGGATAATCTGATAGCTACTTTCGCTAAGTTTTCTCCCATTTGCACTCCAAAGGCCCGAAGAAAGGTAGATATTGAAAATGTAATGGGCTCTCGTGAGCAGCGTTTAGCAGAGCTCCAAAAATTGCTAAAAGATATATCTGCTCCTCCTTAGGCAAATAAGGAGTTTTTTTTGTAATCTTTTATCTTATTCAAGAAAATGAATAAAATATTTGTTTTGTGATTCTATCATTTATTTTAAAAATTAAATAATAGGTATGAGATAGAAAACACTTATCAGAGGTAATATGGACATGACAAGTCTTCTAAACTCAATAGATTGTATCTATCCAGAGGTAATATGGACATGATAGATAATGAAATCTCGTTTTCTGTTTAGAGTATACAATACTATCAGAGGTAATATGGACATGACAGATCATAACAACTCAAAGAAAAATAGATTAATATCTATTCAGAGGCCAAATGGACATGACAGATAGGAAAAATAAGCAGACTTAATATTTATTCAGAGGTCAAATGGACATGATAGATAATAAATCCAACTTTTTATATCAACTGACAAGATAAAAGATTAAAATTTCTCTCCAAGCTTAACCAAACATTGGTAGCTGGGGAATAAGGAAAAGATTCAAAAATAATATTTCTTTAGAAATTTGCCATTGATAGGCATCATGAGTAAATCTCCATTAGGTTTAGACAACCTATAGGCACAATTGGAGAAATCTGTCTCGATGACATAAGGGCCTTCCCATTTCGCTTGGAATTTCCCTTTACTCTTATGAGTCATCACCATCGGTCTTTGAACAGCCAGTACTAGTTCACCGACTTTGAATACCCTCTCTTTAACTTTGCGATTGAAAGTTTGAGATATACGGGCTTGATAAAGCTCAATATGCTGTTGTGCTTGAAGACACTTCTTGTCCAATCCTTCAAGTTCTTGGAGTCGTAAGCGATCATTGTTCTCTATAGTTAGCTCATTAGTAATAGCTATTCGAAGAGACGGAATCTGGATTTCTAGTGGAAGGACAGCCTCACATCCATAAACTAGTGAAAATGGTGTAAAACCAGTAGGAGTTCGGACTGTTGTTCGATAAGCCCATAAACATTCTCCAAGTTTCTCGTTCCAGTCACATTTATTGGAAGAAACAAACTTTTTAAGAAGTTTAATGATTGTCTTGTTGAAAGCTTCGGCTAACCCATTAGCAGCTGGATTATAAGCCGTAGACACCAGGTTTTGGATTCGATTCTTATCACAGAATCGATAAAATGCCTGACTGGCAAATTGTGGTCCATTGTCATGAATTATCCGTCGGGGGATCTCGAAGCGATAAATGACATGGTGTTTGATGAATCTGATCACATTAGATGTTTTTACTTCAGCAAGAGGAACCGCTTCCGACCATTTAGAAAAGTAATCGATTATAGCCAGTATGAACCGATGTCCCTTAACAGAAGGAGGATTAATTGGACCAATAATGTCCATGCTCCAAGCTTCGAAGGGCCAAGAAGCTGCTATAGGATGTAAAAACTTTGATAGTTGATGAATAAAATCAGCATGAATTTGACATGCTTTACACCTTCTGGCATAATCCACAACAACTGCTATCATAGAAGGCCAATAATACCCCATTCTTCGAATGCGATCTTATAATTTTGGACCAGGTTGATGGGCACCACAAACATCGTCATGAGCTTCACGAAGCATTTGCTTAGCTTTATTCTCAGAAAGACAACGCAGCAAAAGTCCATCATATGAACGACGATATAAAATATATAGGGACGAATCATAATAAAATTGAAATGATCGTCTCTTGATTGATGCAGCTTCTTTTGGATCTTCAGGTAAAATCCCATGAACCGCATAATCAATGAATGGACTTCTCCAATCCTTTTGTTGGAAGCTTGATTCTGTAATATAACTCTGTTCAATATGCAGATTATTCTTAACACAGAATAAGTCTCGGTCCAACAAAGTAATGGTGTTTTGTCTTCGAATTGGAACAGCCAAATCTGTAGCTAAACTAGCAAGAGCATCAGCTTCCAAATTCTGAGAACGTGGTACGAATTCAATGAAGAATCCTTTAAATGAGAGGACCAATTCAATTACCACTTGATGATAAGGGATGAGGTCAGGATTTCTGACTTCATATGTCCCTCTAACTTGATTAACAATCAGTTGAGAATCTCCATAGGCTTCCAGGAACTCGATGTCCAATTGTTTTGCTACTTGGAGACCAATGAGCAGAGCATTATATTCTGCCACATTATTGGAGCATGGTTCATTGAGAGAATAAGCACGGTATATGACCATTTTGTCAGGAGAAACCAAGACGATTCCTACTCCAGAGACGATATTGCCTTTAGGTCCAACTCGTGACGCTCCATCAAAGTATAATTGCCAAATGTCATCCTTTAAAGTCATATTGCAATCCGCAACTTCATCTGGATGTCTTCATATAGCTTCGATGTTTCAGGTATAGGGTGAGCTGCTAAGAAATCAGCTAATGTTTGACCCTTCACTGATTTTTGAGGTACATAGACCATATCATAAGGAGTGAACAACATCGCCTAGGTGGCTAACCTGGAGTTAAGAATGCTTGGTTTTCTCATCAATACCCGAATAGGATTTATTCTAGAAATAACATGAATGGTCTGTCCTGTCACATAATGTCGTGTCTTTTGAACAGCAAAAACCAAAGCCAGACATTCCTTTTCTACAGGAGTATACCTGTGTTCAGCTCCAACCATCATTCGGCTAAGATAATAAATTGCTTGTTCGTGACCCATATCACTTTTCTGTGCCAAAAGAGCACAAAGTGAATGATTCAAGGCTCGAACATATAGCAAAAATGGTCTTCCTACCACTGGTGGTACCAGAACAGGTGGATTTGTAAGGTATTTTTTGATGTCATTGAAAGCTTTCTGACATGCTTCATCCCAAACAAATGATACACCTTTCTTTAATAGACGGGAGAAAGGTTGACATCTCCCAGAAAGATTGGATATAAATCTCCTGATATAAGCAATGCGACCTTGGAAGCCTCGGAGTTCTTTTAGATTGCGTGGAGGACGCATTTCAAAAATTGCTTTGATTTTATCAGGATCAACATGGACACCCTAAGAAGTGATGACAAATCCCAAAAATTTGCCACTTGAAACCCCTAAGAAAGACTTAGTAGGGTTCATTTTCAATTGATGCTGATGCATCAATTCAAATACTGTCTTTAAGTCTTTAATATGATCCTCTTTTGATCGACTTTTGACAGCAATGTCATCTACGTAACATTCAACTGTCTTTCGTAGATGTTCTTGAAAGATGTTGCTCATGGTCCGTTGATAAGTAGCACCTGCATTTTTAAGACCAAACGACATAACCGTATAGCAGTAGACTCCAAGGGGTGTACGAAAAATAGTATGCTTTTCATCTTCTGGATGCATCTTAATCTGATTGTATCCTAAGAACCTGTCCATGAAAGACATGCGTTCAAAACCACATGTATTGTCTATCATGACATCAGTAATGGGAAGTAAAAATTCATCCTTTGGACAAGCTGCATTAAGATCTCGAAAATCTATGCAAACTCAAACTTTTCTATTCTTCTTCATAACAGGAACAATATTGGACACCCAGTCTGGGTGTTGTTCTTCAGGAACAAAGCCACATGTAATCAGCTTTTTGACTTCTGCTTCGACAGCATCCATCATGTCTGGTCGAAAATGTCGTTACTGTTGTTTCACAGGCTTAGTATTAGGAAGAATATTGAGTTTATGAGTAGCAATTTTAGGATCTAGACCCGGTATATCCTCATAACTCCATGCAAAAATATCGATATAAGTTTTAATCAGTTGTATTAACTCTTCCTTTTCATCTTCAAAAAGGTTCTTTCTGATGAATATTGGCTTGGACGTAGTTCCGTCTCCAACGTCAATTTGAACAATCTCATCCTATGTAGGTGGTTGTCGTTGTTCAAAACGAAGCTCCCACTGAGTGTCCATCTGTTGGGCCCAAGGGTCATTTTCAAATGGCTCAAATTCACCTTCAGTTTGAACCATGTTAACTGAAAATACACACTCAGATTCATCGTCATAGTCTTCTCTAACATATGAGGAGTGGGATGTATCAGATTCGATGAAATGGATTTCTTCCGAATCTGAGGATTATGAAGAACTAGAAGAAAATTCTTCTTGTATGTCGTCATTAAACATGTGGGACGGATCATATCCCAATCCATGACGAGTTTTCTGGTAGAACGGATTACCACATAATGGTAATCGTCTACCTTTGCCTTGATTGAGACCTTGCATAGTGTTCAAATCATATCCCATTTTTTGGATAATCTTGAGAGATTGTTGACTATACTTGTCAAGTCGGATCCTTCCTTTATCTTTATCTCGAAGATCATCTGTTTGAACAACAGGGATGTTTTTAGCCAGGCCAAACACAATTTGGTGCTTGTTTTTCTTATCAGACGGAATCACGAAGTAAGATTCTTCATGACGTCTAAAAGCTACACAAGCTTGTGACGAAGCAGCTACAGGAAGAAGATAAGGAGAAGATTTTAGAAACTTTTGAGCATAAGGGCCTACATCAACATGTGAAGGAAAAGAATTTTCCTTATGGTCAATGTATAAAGTTTCATCTGTATCTATGTCGTCTTTATATTGATGACTTTGATCATCAGAAGATAAAGATATTCTTTCAACAAATTTGGCAGCCATATACTCCAAAAGAAAATCTTTATTAATATCAAAAAGTACAGAATGATCAATATTTACATCATTTAAAGGTTGAGTACTACGCTTAGGATTTATCATTAATGGACCATCATCCGTCTTCTGCGTAGACTTGCCAAGGTTGATGATCAATGGTGATTCTGGATCATTCGTACGAGAAGTAAGTCCCTTGACTTTGATCATAAGAGGGGCATCTTGACTCTTGGCAGAAATATTCACTGATTCCTCAGATAAAGCCCGAGTTCTTCCTTTGACTTTGATCATCAGAGGTTGATCATTGACAGGTTGGGATTGGATTCGACCTTTGACCTTGATCTTCAAAGGTTGATCTTCTGGAGGATTTTTTTTGACAGACTGATCTTCAGCAGGTGATTGATCTTCAGCCATATCTGATATCTCTTTCGCATGCTCTTGTTTGTAGAGTTTCGAGTCAGAAAAATAGGCTTCAACACCCTTGAAGGGATTGATATCAGCAAATTCAGTCTTCACAACTCCTTGTGAATCCACGTACTTGAAGCATTGGTGGAGAGTTGAAGGCACAATGTTATGCTCATGTATCCACGGTCTTCCAAGAAGGATGTTGTAGGATACGTCTGAGTTAATAACATAAAAAGTAGCCATAGTTCGAAGATCACCGATCTGAATCTTTAACCGAATCTTCCCCAGTGGTTTACTCTTTCCAGAGTTGAAACCAACTATCGTGGTACTAGTGTAGATCAAATCACTAGTAGGGATCCTCAAAGGTCTTAGCATACTCTGAAGTATAATGCTAATAGAAGACCCATGATCAATATAAATCCTATCAATTTCAGTGGATTCAATATACCCAGTGTAGCACAAAGGCCTGTCGTGCTTGTTATGCTTCAACAACATATCTTCTTGTGTGAAGGTAATGTTAGGAATTGCCTCCATCACACTATGACATTGTGGACACGACACTGGTGTATTATCAGGACTCTTGAGTTGAGCCAAGCATGAGTCTGCTTGCATCAAAGCTTCGCTCAAAGTCTCTCTGCTTTCTTTAGAAAGATACAGTAGCTCGAATATAGAGAGTCTAGCTGGAGTATTGGCTAACTGGACTAGAATATCGAATTTGTAGGGCTTCATCACCACCCCTTGATTTGAAGTAGATTTCAAGGGAACATCAAAGCGTACTGCTTTCTGTTTCCCTTTCTCAACCACCGAGGGTTTAGCAGGAATAGGAGATGTTTGAACTGGGATCGTTTCTATAACAACCTCTGCTTCTTTGGAAGATCCTTCGTAATCTTTGTGGTATTCTTTTCCAGATCTCGTACCAGCAAAGCTTTTTTCTTCAGAATCATGAGAAGGAAGTACCATATTGCAGGATTTAGTCTTCTTTCCCTTAGCTTTCTTCTTGCGAGATTTTTTAAGAAGAAGTTCAGAACCTAACCCAATAGTGGATTTTTGACTTTGAGTCTGTAAAAGAAGTCGCATTCCTTTATCATAGTTCAAACCCTCTGCCTTTTGAAAGTCATAACCCATCTTCTTTATGAGATGGACTGATTGTTGACTATACAAATGAATGGGCAGCGGACTTTCAATGGATGGTTGAACAAAAGAAGAAGAAGCAGAGATTTCTGTAACCACAGGAGAAGTGTACAACCAGAGTCTTCTTGGTCGATCCGACCAACGCATCATCATATTGAGCAATTGTCTTCTCGTCAGAGGAGAAGGTCGTCCCCAGCAGAGTCGCCATTTTGTTTCACTTAACAAAATGCCTAAAAATTGGCTTTTGAAATAAAACTAGAAAAAGTACAAGAAGTACAAATTGTTCTGGGAAGTATTGCTATGGAAATCTGATCTGAAGGTGATCACTTTGTTCCTTGGACCATACGATGATGATGAAGAGTACTGCTAAAAGATGAACATCGGGAAGAACTAAGTCACCGGAAAGATATCGACGCACTTGGGCACTGATGGCGAGGTCAAATGCTTTTCTGCTTTGCTTCACTCTGTTCTGGAAGAAAAGTTAAAGAAGAATGCTCTAAAAAATCAAAGTCTTTGGGCTCTGATCTCTCTCTATTCTCTTGGTCTCATCTATGTGAAAAATAAGTCTATTTATAGACTTTTACTTTTGCGCATAAAAAGCAGCATAATCCAGTCTTTACGCTAGCAACCGTCACCCACGATGGAAGTCACCCTCTGTGCATGTTGACACGTGTCCCATTATTTCAACAAAAATAGGAAGCACGTACACACGTTCTTTAATAAATGTGGCATGATAGCCACGTAAACAACCCACGTTTTAAAGTAGTCAGGAAGGATCGGGCGTAAAAATGACCCAAAATATGTCCTGAGCGTAAAGTGGCAAATTGGCGTAAAAACAACTCAAAATAAACTTCCCAGCGTAAAGTGGCTAAAATAGCCTTGAGCGTAAAACTTAGCCCAAATAGACTTTACGCTCACAATAGCTTTGAGCGTAAAAGCTCGAAAACTATAGTGCGTAAAAAGAAGTGACTTTATTGAGCGTAAAATAGCTTTCTCTGCACACCACACGACAAGTATCGGGTTTTGTGAAAGTCCAATCTCTTCAAATTCTGTGTTTATACGCTGTCAGCAAATCATTATGTCAGATTCATTATCACTTTGCATTAAATGTGACCTGACAGCCTGTCTCCGGACGTAAAATTCAATGAATTGCCTTGGCGTAAAGTAGCTTGCGTAAAGTCTAATACAAATAGCCCTGGCGTAAAATAACTCACATAGAGAGTTGTTTGCGTAAAGTCCTCAATTTCTTTGACTTAGTCTATAAAGCACTTTTTACGCTCCTACAGCCTTTTGTCCTGAACTTGATAACTCACGAATTGATTAACATGATTGAAATGACAATTGTACATAACATGACATGACAAGTGAGCGTAATGGTAATTATTGAAGGATGTTGCGACGGCTTGCTTGATATGGCTATAATGAATGATCTGGACACCGTGGACGATTGTGTTTGTACAAATAAACCAGTACTGTCTTACATCATGTCTAGGATAGGGACCCCTGAGTACCACGGTCAGGGGTACCTATTGAAATTAACTAAGGCTAATAAACTAGAATAATTCAGTAGATATGAAAAGATTTTCCAGCTACAAGCGATCACGTTATCTGGGCGCACTAGCGAACTTGTAGCCTACCGACGAGTATGGCACATTTCCAGTACACAGTCATGTGGTGCACCCTTCATAAACGGACATTTGACCTGGATAACCGGATGGTCTGCAGGGCTTGTGGCTGTTGGGAAATCTTATTGTATTTTGTTAGTAACTAGGCCTGTGATAACCCTAGTTAGTTAAAGTATCAAGCCGTACTCTTGATTGGCCGTGATTGATTGGATGGAGTTTATTCCAGCTTAGACTTATCCTGATCCTGTGCAAGATTGTGATATGACGTGATTATTGATGCTTGCCTCAAATAATAACGATCGAAGGTCCAGTTCTGTTCAGGCGAAGGGTTACAACTCCGGTATTTGTTTGGTTTAAGGGTTGTAACCTGGCTCCCGGAGCAGTTCTGTGTCCTCTCTTCGTTTATTGTCTTATTGCAATCCCATGCCATGCTCGTCATGTTTTACCTTACCTTAATACCATGATTATTTATACTGGCCTTAGCAATAAAGATCAGGGATCCAGTTCTGTTCAGGCGAAGGGTTACAACCCCCACTACCAGAATAAGTTATTTTAGCGACGCCTAAAGACGTCGCTAAAACGACAAATTTCGTCGCTAAAAATATTTACCGACGCAATTATCGACGTTTTGGACTTTTCGCGGAAACGTATGTCGCTGATCTTTAAAACGTCGTCGAACGTCGCAAGTACCGACATTTACCGACGTATATATACGTCGGTATATTACCGACGTCTACCGTCGTGTCGTCGGTGGATTAGCGACGTGTTTAAAATCGCTACACGTCGATAAAATCTTGGGAATTTACCGACGTTTACCGTCGTGTCGTCGGTGGATTAGCGACGTGTTGAAAGTCGCTACACGTCGGTAAAATCCTGGGAACTTACCGACGTTTATCGTCGTTTAAAATGTCACTAAATGTCGGTAATTCCTGGGATTATTACCAACGTTCAACGATGTTTACCGACGGTCTCCGACGTATAAGGACGTCGGTAAACGTCGGTACCCTAGAAAATTTTGCAGATTTACCGACGTTTACCGACGCAAACGTACGTCGGTGGACGTCGGTAAACGTCGGTAAACATCGATAAATCTGCAAAAAAATAAAAAAATAAAATACAGAATATCTTTTTCTTCCTGCAGTTTAAAAAGATAACCATAAAGACACAATATAATAGATATCCTTTTCTCCCTGGGTTCGCCGACCCCTTCGGTGGAACACTCAACACCGGTAAACGTAAACCACAGAAGCACATTAACATCCAATTGAAACGAATAATAACATAAACAACAGTATAACACAATGTAGCAGGCAATAAATAGAATGGGATCCAACAAATAGAATAGGATCCAACAAATAGAATAGGCACAACCAACAAGTATCCAAATAACCAAGTCTACACCAAATAATAAAGTCTACAGCCAAATAACCAAAGTCTACACATAACCAACAAATAGAATAGGATCCAAACATCCAAGTCTACACAACCAACAAATATCCAAGTCACAAACAAAGGATCAAACAAACACAAACAAACAGTCTTAACTAGGACTACTGGGATCTGGTGCAGGAGGGGCACCGCCGCGACGAAGGGATAAGAACAACTCATACTCCTCAAGTAAAATCGATACCGATGGAGAAGGCAGTGATGTCGGTGGAGTCGGTGTCGAAGAAGAAGGCGGTAGAGGCGGCGGAGTCGACGACGATGAAGGCGCACCCGGAGGACCAGCACGCTCCAACGCTGTAAGTCGCTGGTGGTATGAATCCATGATAGATAACATTCTATCACTACTCTGGACCATCGAATCCTGCGCCAATCTCAGCCTCTCGGCCATGGATACCTGTCCTGTCTGCAGCTCCGTCACCGTGCGCTCTAACCCTCCAATGCTGCGCTCTATCCTTTCAGTCGTCTCCATGAGCTCCATAATGCCGCGGTCGAGTGCATCCAATCGTGCTAGCAGCACAGGATCGTCTGTAGGGTGCTGAGACTGCTCCTCGATCCATCGTAGCAGGTCGTCACGGAGAGACTCCATCATCTGGTGGACTCGGGCAGACTACTGGGACGGCTGTGGACCATGTACACTAGCAGGAGATGCCCTAGAGGACTGGGTCGCAACTAGGGCGCCATAGGATCCCGTACCATAGTACGTACCCCTATGGAGTCCACCAGCGACGGTCATCCATAGCTCGTCCGCCGACGGAGCTTGAGTGGGTTGCAAGGAAGTACCGGCCTCTCCTGCATTAGGTGCACTAGCAGCCGCCCATTCCCGCAGCCTCTGATACTCGGCCTAGAAAGTATGGATAGTACTCTATAATTTTTAATTTCTAATTAATGTACTTATTATTACTAACTACATGAATATTTATTTGCATCATATTTACTTAGTTATATTAAAATTGACACAAAGTATTAAATTAAGATAACGTATTGTAATACTTACATAGGTCTGCTCGGCCCTCTCGTCAATAAGGCCTTCGCCCTTCCGATGGGTGGCCAGAAAGATGGTTACTATGTCGGCGTTACCGACCTTCCTTACCTGTAATTAAATATATTATCTTAGTAATAATTTATCAGTTTTATATTAAAATAATATTTCTAAAAGAGAAAGACATACCAGACGACGAAAATGTTCCGTCATAGGAATCGACCCACCGCACCACTTCGAGGCATATTGCCTAGCCGCCTTGGCCTTCTCCGACTTCTCCTTGTACCTTGGCTCGTCGAATCGAGCCTTCATCGCATTCCACTGATCAGGGGTGATCCAAACTTGGATCGGCTTTCCGGCACGATCACGAGCCTTCTGATCATTAATAGCGTCGCAGATCAGCTTGGCAGCGACGGCAGAAAACATCCCCTCGATAAGCTCGGCCTGGTGTGGTAGATAGAAAAACATATCCTAGAAGAGCGCAAACCAAATATTTATCAGTTATATATAGTATGAATTAATTATATGATTCATATTAAAAGCAAATCTATTTTAACCTTGAAGCGCGTAAACCAGTAGTTCTTTCTTTCGTCTGGAGCATCAGAGTAGTTAATCCAAGCACCACCATAATTATGCCTCAGCATGTGGCCTAGGCGTCTCTGTACCTCTAGGGGACGATATCTATACAGACATATTATATTCATGAAAAAAGTTAATTTATGATAAAAACAAAAAAAATATAAACCAAAACACCTACTTTGTACCGTCGGCCCAGATCTTCGTCCTCCTCTCCTCCGGAGGTGCGCACGCATCATCTGTATGATGCTGGTCGGCCGTCGGCGCGTCCTCCTCGGCCGTCGGTGCAACCTCCGCCATCTGCTCATCCGTCTCCATTGTCGTATCAGCAGCAGAAATGCTAGACGGGCGAGCACTCTCAACATGCCTGGAACTACTCGTCAAAGGAGATATTCTACGTGACGTCGTCCCAGCAGGCCCAACTACTGTCCGATATGGAGGAGTAATCGACGACGAGGATCCAGAGCCGGTACCAGTAGGAGGTACCGAAGGTAAACTCCGTCCTCTAGTAGTACCTGTAGGAAGTACCAGAGGATCATGACCTCGTCGTCCCCCTCGGAACGATCCGCGATGACCTGCCATACCTGATAACAACATAAGATAATACAACAAATAATAGAGACTAGAAATATGAAAGTACAACAAATAATAGAGACTAGAAATATGAAAGTACAACAAAGACAAGATAATAACCAAGACAACATATGATGATACATTCTACAATAAACATCTAAGTCCAGATAATATATTCTAGAAGAAACATCTAAGTTCAGATAAGTATATCTCTCTCAATCATCTTCAGAATAATCATCTTGTTCGTCTTCCTCGACCTCATCTTCCTCTTCCTCCTCATCTTCACTTTCATCTTCGCCTTCGTCGGCTTCGTCTTCCTCTTCGAATAATTCTACATCTTCTACATTATGTGTCGTATAATGCATAACTTTTGTGGAGTCCACATCGACAATATTGGTTACAAGATGTAGCTCGTCCTCCTGGTAAGCTTTTTCGTCAACATCAAAAGTATCTCTAGCTTTAGTCTTGCATACTGCCCACCAGTCAGACTTCGTTGCTCCCCGTCTCGGATAAGCTGTGAAGTACACGAGCTGAGACTGAGTTGCTAGGACAAACGGTTCGTAGCCTTGATATCTACGCTTGTAGTTTATATCCACAAGACCATGCTTGTCAATTTTCCAACCTTGATTTTCAATCGGATCGAACCACTCACACTTGAACAACACGATCTTTGCAGGTTCTCTGTCATTATTATATGACAACTCCACAATCTCTCGCAAGATGCCAAAGAAATCATTTTCTGGATCGACGTCTTTGTAGTTCGAAGACTTAATACACAAACAACTGTTTTTCATGGAATCAAGATCCAAGAAGCTGTCTCTGATCGAAGCATTTGTCGACTTGAACCGAAAGCCATTGACACAGTAACTTGGCCATATTTTAACAAAAGTAATTGGTCCCTTGGCAAGAGTTCTAATTAATTCAATCTCGGGTGAAATTAGACGATCGACCTGAATATCAAAGAAGAGATAATAAGTTATTTATTGCGCAGTTGCATTAGAAGAGGCCAGTAATTACCGAGCTACTTACATATTCGCTCAACCAAGAAGGAAAATGACGTCTCATTTCTTGTTCTAATGCTTCGTCTGTTAGGTAGGGTCTAACCAGCCTCAACTCATCATTATATGTGCTGGAAAACAACGAAGCAACCGTCGATTAGTACAATAATATTAGCTTATACTATTACATTGAGATGACGTAAACTCATCATTCTTTACTTACCCCTCTAGCTTCTCCACTTTATCCTCGTCGTAATTGAGTAATACATACAACTGAGCAGCCCTTAGCTCTTCGTCATTCAAATATCTCTTCTTTATTTTCCCCGAAGGCTTTCCGGACGCATTGAATACTTTCAGTATTCCATCATTAAATTCTTGATATCCGTCGTCGTTTTTTGGAAGCCTCGTTCTATTCATAGCAACATGAGGTTTGAAATAGGAGGAGCAAAAATTTGTAATCTCCTCGAGAATATAGGCTTCACAAATAGAACCCTCGACCCGAGCCTTATTTTTTACCTTTCTTTTTAGGTGATTCAAATGTCGCTCGAATGGGTACATCCATCGATATTCGACGGGTCCACCAACACGTACCTCGTAGGAAAGATGAATCGATAAATGCTCCATAGAGTCGAAGAATCCAGGAGGAAACACCCTCTCTAGCTTGCACAGTGTTACCGCAATGTCCTTCTCTTGCTTTTCTAGACGATCAACGAGCAATTTCTTAGAACAAAGGTCCCTGAAGAATATGCTAAGCTCCGTCAATGGATCCCAAACTGCCTATGGTAAGAATTCCTAAAATGCAATCGGAGTTAACCGCTCCATGAATACGTGACAATCATGGCTCTTCATACCTGTCAGTTTGTTCTCCTTGAGGTCGACACATCTTCTCAAGTTCGAAACATACCCATCTGGAAATTTCAGACCTTGAATCCACCTACAAAGCCTCACTTTATCCTCCTTCTCCAGTGAGAAAATTGCCTTAGGCTGCTTCAACTTCCCATTCCCGTCCTCTATCAAATGCAATGCAGGACGTCTACATATTTCTTTCAAGTCCAATCTAGCCTTTGGATTGTCTTTCGTCTTCCCCTTTACGTCCATTACAGTATTAATTATGTTGTCAAACACATTCTTCTCGATATGCATGACATCAAGGTTATGTCTAATCAGATTGGTGCTCCAATATGGAAGATCCCAGAATATACTCCTCTTCGTCCAGTTATGAGTGTGACCAAATCCGTCACACTTGTAGCCCATAGCAGGCTGCTCAATAGCTCTTGGTAAATCTTTTACCTCTTCCCATATCGTGTATCCAGGCCACCTTGGCGGGGGATTAGCCTTCTCCACAACGCTAGCACGAAAAGCATTCATGTTCCTCCTGTACGGATGATCCTTCGGCAGGAATTGTCGATGACAATCGAAGAAGCACGGTTTGCCTCCGTGTTTCAAACGGAAAGCCTTAGTGCTGTCCATGCAATACAGACATGAAAGACGACCATGCGTGCTCCATCCAGATAACATTCCATAGGCCAAAAAGTCGTTGATGTTCCACATAAGTGCTGCCCGCATCTGGAAATTTTGTTTTCTAGATACATCGTACGTGTTGGAACCTACTTCCCACAGATGATTCAACTCATCAATCAATGGCTGTAAATACACATCAATGTTCCTTTTCGGATTGTTCGAACCTGGGATAATAACGGTGAGGAACATATACGGAGTCTTCATGTACATCCAAGGCGGTAGATTGTACGGGGTGACGATCACAGGCCAACACGAATACTGGGATCCCGAAAGTCCGAATGGGGTAAAACCGTCGGAGCAGAGACCCAATCTGACATTACGCGGATCAGAAGCAAAATTTGGACACTTTCGATGAAAGTGCTTCCATGCTTCTCCATCAGATGGGTGATCCAACACTCCTTCGGTATGTTCCTGCTTATGCCAACTCATGTTTTCTGCAGTTTCCTTCACCATAAACTACCGCTGCAACCGCGGCATCAATGGCAAGTAGTGCATCGAAGAGGTAGGCTTCCTGGCACCGATAGACTTTCCTCTACCACATGCCTTGTAGCGATCGACACCATAAAATCTGCAGGCGTCTTCATCCTTATCGTCTTTGTAGTACAACATGCACCCGTTGCGACATGTATCAATTTTTTCGTATCCCATCTAGAGCGATCTAACCATCCTCTTAGACCGGTAGAAGTCTTTAGGCAACTTCGCACCCTCAGGCAATATTTCTATAAGTAACTCCATAAGACGGTTGTAGCAATCTTGTGACATGTTAAAATCGGACTTGATGCTCAACAATCTTGTAACCACCTCCAACGGTGAATAATCCTCACAACCAGGATATAATGGAGTCCTTGCATTCTCCAGCAACTCCATGAACTGTGCAGCATCGGGGTTCGGTGCCTCCTCAGGTGCATCATGATCATCCGGATCAAAACTAGGCCCGGCCGCGTCAAAAACCATGTTCACCAACCCATCGTCGTAAGGAGCGTTGTTGTGGACATCCACATAAGGCTCGTACTCCGATGCTAAAGACACAAGTTCTCCGTGCTAGCTCCACTGATAGTAATTCGGCGTGAAATCCTTCGAGTATAAATGATACGTGACATCCACTTCTGGATGATATTTCAAGTTGCGACATCTCACACACGGACACTTAATTTTGGTACCGTCCATGTACTGAGGGAACGCCTTGGCAAACTGCAGGAACTGGTGTACACCCTCTATGAATTCATCCCGCACACCGCATATGTCATCAGGATGACGGTTGTACATCCAAGTACGATTCCACAGATAGTAATTCAGCTCCATATCCATTTGAGGATAATTCTGTAAGATAGATACAAGCACATCATTGAAAGACTTGTAAAAGTAATATGCGTATTAAGCATGATATATCCTAAACATTGAAATAGATACTAAAAAGACAGTAGGTAGACAAGTATGTACATCATGGTTCCCCCTCTATATCCTTCTCTCAACTGCTCTATACTCTAACTGTTACTCCTTGCTCTTAGACACATCCACAAACCCTTTAACACCTACTTAAATATACACAATAGTTCACCCTCTCCCATCTCAAGCCTAACCATGTCCCTAGTGTACTGCTATATACTAGTCTAAACTCTCCCTCCTCTCCAAATACCTGGTACTAGTTAACCCTCCCCCTTTCTCCCACTAGCACACACATACATATACATGATGTATACAACCACACCATAGTTCCCAGGTTCTTTTAACCTAACTTTCCAGTTGGTACTAACCTCAATAGAACAAACACTCTCACAGCTCAAAATACTAACACATGCTCACGCCTTACTCTTGTGACACTCCCTTTCAATTACAAACACATACCTATATGTTCCCTTACACATGTTGCCATGTTACCTGTAAAAATAGGAAACCCTTGTTGTCTAAAATAAGACACAAGTCCCTGCTACCAAATGCTACTGCTATATTCCAACAACAAACCTTGCTGCCTCCAACCAAATCAAGCCAAGCCAATGCAATGCAAGGTAAAATACATATGTGTATTTTCGTATTAATTTGGATTTGGATGACCATGATTGGGCTGGGCTAATAAGGGTTTTCATATCCTAATTATGTTTTTCTTGGCCTATTTAAGAAGGATAAGGGAATGTCATCTATGTGTTTTCATTGGGGAGATTTAAGGAGATAGCCTACCAATTCTACAAAGAGAACCATACTGTAGAACTCACACTTTAAGATAATAGATGAAGAAAGACTTGTATGGAGGATCGTCTACTTTATTCATGGAGTTGTCATAGGGTGTTGAGCGATGTCATTTTATTCTTTTCTTCTTCTTCTTCTTCTTCTTCTTCTTTTTGGGATTTTTGAGTATTGGATCTTGAGACAAATGATCCAACAAATATTCTAATTCATCTTGTATTAATCAATTAATATATACTGGAATTTTTTCTGGTGACTAAGTCACCATAAAATACTATTTTCTTTTTGTCTTGATTCTTGCATAGTGGTTTGTTATTTTCCAAGTAGGTGTTGCTATCATTTTTTGTAATGCAGCGATCCTTAAAATCTCCGGCCATTGGGGATATTGGTAAACTAATATACCTAGATTACCTAAAAGTACACTTGCGAACTAGGATAAAATAATTAGCTGTGTACTAAACGTCTCTAAGTGTAGGAATGTTGCAAGGTGAAATAATGTATCAAACACTATATCGAAATCCAAACCAAATATGCAAATCCAAATTAATACGAAAATACACAAGTGTAAGTAGGGGATTAAGTGTACAGAGGTGAAATACATATATATACATGCTTGGGGGTGTCCACGTGTCCAACAAATGGACACAAAGTGTCCAAAACCTCACGAACACAGTGTATCAGTGAACACATGGTCGTAATGTGTCTCCGTGTCCATTTTGGACACGAAAAATACCTCAATTAGGGTTAGGGTTTACCTTTAGAGGAGATCGCGGTGGTGGAGGAGAAGGAGGAGGACAAGTTCGGTGGTGGAGGAGGAGGATCTTGCGGTGGAGGAGGAGAAGGGGCTCGCGGTGGAGAAGGAGGAGGAGGGGCGTCGACCGGAGGCGAAGGAAAGGGGTTTGAGTGGCGCCGGAGGGAAGGGGGTCGGGCTGTCGTCGAGCTCGGGAAAAGAGGGGCGGGAACAAAATATTTGGTGAGAGGGAGAAATGAAAAATCGAACCGAGGAACGTGTCACGACCCCCACCCACTGTGAGGGTACGAGAACGTAACAACGCCCAGCCTACGTCGCAGTGTCGGCGGTAGAACGCTGTCCTAGGTCACGACATCTAACAATATAAAGCTAAGCAGTTTATACTCCCCGAATGGGGGTGACATAGCAGAAAATAAACTCAATCACAACTAAGGAAGAAGAAGCACGATATGATATAGAACTCAAGAAAAATACAGATGATCAAATAGTCTAAGATAACATCTCAGTAGATATCCAGAGTACAAGGTCTCAGCTACTGAATATGAAATAATATACAACCCAGATCTCAAAGACAGAAATAAAGTCTAACTACTAGTCTCAAGACAACATAAGTAAGATAAGGCCTAACTAAGCTAGTCTAGGCAGTAGAGTAATGTCCTCAGCTAGAGCGGTCCCGTAGAAGGTATCCACACAGGCCTCCTCCTCGTCCTCTGTAATATTTTCAACAGGTCCAGTCAGGACAAGAGCGAGCACAGTACATCTCAACAGTTCATAGCAGGTTAGAAAATATAACCATGCAGTAAAGTAAGATATAGATACTGAAGGAAATGCAGTATGTAAACAGAGAGAGAACTGTAATAGAAATATCTACTATAAGTAGAGAGCTACCAGTGACTAGTGATTTAGAGTACAAAGTTGACATATGAACGGCTTGATTTGCACATGGCTATACTAAAGAGGCGTACATGGCTATTCAACTTTGGAATTGTTCACATGGCTATTTATACTCCCCCGTATCCCCAATCAATACACAAGGATCCAACCAGGTTATGTTATGATTCTATGTAACGGTCCCCGAAGGGTGGTACATAGTAGTCCCATAAATGGGGATTCTGGAAAACCCAATAAATGGGATAAGGATTCAAGGAAAACTCTGTGATCATAAGAGTATATGTCACAAGTGATCAAAGAACCAATGAAGCATAGTGATACACCATGTAAGTGAAACACACAGAACATGTAGTACCCGATGCTCCCTGAAGGGATAACATCTCAAGAAGGGATCCATATAGTACTAATCCGTGTGACCAACGTGACAGTATCAAGTAAAGTAATTTAATGCAGGAAAATAATTCTAAGCAGGATATGAAATGATCAGAGAATGTACTCGTCTGTATCCTGAGTGTCTGAAGAATATCTACTGTCCGAGGAGTGGTGTCTGTCTCCTATAGAACAACACAAGTCACAACAAGTCTAAAATGATAACAAGATGCAATTCAATGCATTCTAAATGAATCTAGGTCAATCTAGGCCAAAGTCAACTCTCGGTCAACTCTAGTCAACTACACTAGTCAAACTAGGTCAACTAGGTCAAGACTGACTCAAACAAGTCTAATAAGTCTCACTAGGCCTAACCAAGCCTAGTCTAGCAATCTCACACCAATCACAAGCTAACATAAGCTATCAACACAAAATACATATATACATATATGCACACAATGTATATAATTATTCATATAGGCTATTGCCTAGCATTCAAGGTAGGGTACAAGTCATATATGCATATACAATGGGTGAGTGGGGATGTCTCATTTATAGCATACAAGGTATGTAGTGTATATAAGGGTAACATGCATTCATATATCCCAATACTACCTACTTTCATCTATACATTTATACATGCATACATACATATTTACATACACACATAGAGATAGAGGGGGTTAACATATGGCTGATTTTGTGGGGGTTAGGGATTGAAAATGGGACTGGTTTATGGTGTTTTAGGACAACATATGGGGCTCTAAATGGGACAGGCTTGTGGAGCGATAAGGACTGGTTTAGGACAGCCTATATGGCTGTGTTTGAGGCTGGGTTTAGGAGGCTTAAGGGACTGATATGGGTATGATTTGTAGACTGCTTATAGGCAGGTTAAGGGGATACCAAGGGTGGTTATGGGGGCAGCTATGTGGACTGGGATTTAGAGGCTAATGATAGGTTTTAGATGGGGGTTTAATGGGACTGATATGGGGTTATGTTTAGGACAGGTAATAGGCTAGTGTTAAGGCTGTGCTCAGGAGATATTATAGGCTATTTAGGGGGGAGGTTAGGAGGGTGTACATGGGATTGAATAGGGACAGGCATCACAGGTCAGGAGGGACTATTTTAGAGTAGTATGGTACCTGTGTGTTGGTGTGATAGGAAAATCTGAAAATTCAAACAGTGTATACAAATACATACCTACATACATATTTATATATATTCAAATATACATTCATATATACATAGAGATTTAGAGAGAGGGTTAAGGGGTGAAAACATGTGTGTGTATGTGTGGAATGTTAACAGGAATGAGGAGGAATCTATGTGTGTGTGTAACATATGGAGGCAATGTGTGTGTGTTTGTATTAGGATACATTGTGTGTGACTGCTAAACAGGAATATATATGTGTTAACAGTTAATAGGGAACAAAGGGGTGTTGCAGGAAATAAAAACCAGTGTAGTGTGGATGAACATTTGGGGGTGTGAGTATATTAAAACCTGTGTGTGTGTAGTGTCCCAGTATAATGTGTGAGAGTGTGGCAGTTTTCAGATTGTGTGTGTGTGTATAAGTGAGCTAATGTGTGTGAGAGGAGGACCTGTGTGTGTATATATGCAGATCAATGTTCCTAGGTTCCAGTTTACATCTCTCAGGAAATTGAAAACCAAGGCAATTTAACCTGTCATGATATCAGTTATTGAATCCCAAATAATACAAATTCGAAAACAGTGAACAGGGAATACTTGATGAAATCTGGAATCAATGAACACATTAGGACAGTGAAGGGAATTTGGAAAATGGAAAACAGTGAAGAACAGGCTTATGCAATGGCTAAATTAATATAAGGATCAAAAAGTGAAATGAAATGTGAAGTGAAGAGTGCAGGGGGTTACATATAGCTGTTCAATACTCAAAACTGAATTCGAAAACCAATAAACCTAATACCAGTCAATAACCAACATGTAGTGATCTAATACACATGTGTAGATGATTTAATCATGAAAATTAAACATCAAAAATAGTTAAAATAGGGAATCAATTATTAGAGTTCAAAACTGAATGTAGGTATCAGTCGAATGTAATTTAAAAGCTCAACCCAAATCAATATTCCAATTCTCATATCAAACCACCTAACTACTATGTAATCAAACTAATATATATAACAACACGTAGGAATACTAATTGATAACTGAGTCAACAAATTAAATAGATTTAATAGGATTAACAGTTGGAAAATGAATATGCAAATGTCAGGCAATGTATCAGTCGACCTATATGTTCGAATCCAATTTCCACATCAATACCAAAACTATCATGTAAATCCAATCTAACATATATCATAATTCATGTATAGGATCTAATTAGTAATTAAAATTACAATTTAAACCATTAAACTAGGAATTAAACACTGAAACAACTATCAAGACTGTACACGCACAGAACCAAACACTACATCGTACACGTGTTCACCGTGTTCGTGGACACGACACGACACGAATTAGGACACGTGCTCGTGCACACATGTACGCCCACACTAGGGCTACACACTCGTGTCAACACGAGGTGTCCAACCTGTGTCTAGACACGACACGAAGGCCGTATCAGTACGCAATTCAGACTGAACGCGCGCGTGTGTAAGACCAGTGCGCGAGTCCTGGCATGTCCGACACGACGCTGCTGGACACGAGGCTTGGAGGACAGGTTCGCAGACACTGCCCCCTCCTCTCAGTCCAAGCACGGCCCGCCACGTGGCCCGTGCACTGAGCACGAGGCCACGAGCAGCAGGGGAAACCCTAGCCGCGCACGAGGCTGTGTCCACGCCATTGTACGGACACGACACGACACAGAAACGTGTTCAGAACATTGGAAACATGTAAGCGGCACAAAAACCTAATTTTCTATTCAAACAAAATCAGAAATTATGAACTAAATGCCCACTGTGGCATTTCGTCGAACACCTACGAATGCACACTGATACGTGTCCGATACGGACACGTAAAGGACACGAAACCTAGCAAAACCTATACCAACAGTTAAAGGACAACTAGGGCTTCCTATCCATGCCTAGAAACTAAAATTTTATGGAGGGAATGAAAAGTTACCTAGGTGTGTACTTCCTCAAGGAAAGCTTCAAAATGGGGGATCCTTCTTGCAAGCCCCCAAGCTCCAAATTGTCCCAAATTCGAGAATAACCTCCATGAACAGTAGGGAAATGAAATTTAGATTACTATAGAAGAAGTTTGAATGAAAAAGGAATTATATTGATCAAAATACGGAAGGGTTTCTAAAGAGACAAACCTTGTTCTTGAAAAGAGAGAGAATGAACAAGGAGGCAATGATTTGGAAGGGTTTAAATAGGCTCACCTAGGGTTTTGGGCTGGCCATTCTTGGGTTTTGGGACCCCATCCAATGGTCATCCTCACATCATGTCAAATCGATGGCTAGGATGGAACCTAGGTTTCAATGCTAGTCTCAACTAACTAAAACTAGCTAGTCTAACTTGATCATTCTAACCAATGACTAGTCATGACTAGTCCAAGCTAACTAACCCTAGTCTAGGCCATGTCTAATCTGGGTTAGGGCTAAACTTCTAAGTTAAGGACTAACATAACACACAGCAATATTTAATTAATATTAAATTCACAGAAATTCTCATAAATCATAATAAATTCAAATAAATCCTAAAATGACCAAAATACCCTCTAGGCTAAAATGTACTAATTAAACATCCTAATCACATGGCTAGGCTCTAGGACAGACAGTCTCTACGGTTACACTAGCCAAACACCAAAATCATAAGTCATGATTTAAATAGTTTTAAAATAATTAAAAATCACTAAAAATTATATTAAAATTTAAATACCATAATTAAATAAATTAAAATATAAAATTTCAAAATTACCCACATTTGGTAAACTGGGTGTTACAATCCTACCCACCTTAGAAAAATTTTGTCCTCGAAATTAAAATGTTCCTACTCCTTCTAGGTCAAACCCCCACAATCAAGTCTCAGAACTTAAATAAAACATATGATTAAAAAGGACGGCATACAGGGTCATGGCATACGGTGGTAGTGAAGTCTCATCTAGGTATACTAGTCATGCTAACCAAAACGGTCATAGGGTATCAAAACACATACAATCTAGGGTACTAACTAGAAAAGATACAGAAATAACAATCATCAAGACTGTAAGGCAGTCTACCCTTCTATATGAAAACTGGTACTTATCAAAAATAAAATATAATAAGGATAACTACCAATTATCTATTAAGGGATACTATTCAAAAAATTAAAATCAAAAGTTAAGGAATGAAAGTCAATTGCATGAAATCCAATCACAATATGTATATATAGAGTGTGTTAGAGAGGGAAAAGCTAGCATTGGGTAAATGTTATGTGGTTCGTGTGAAATACACATGAAAGTGTATAAGAGGATTTGTGCCTCAACTATAGCTATCAAGTTACACTATTCATGGCATATTGGTTAAGCAGTCTACAAGGCACAAGCTATTTACTCATAACATGCACGGCTAACCATATATATATGTATACCTATAAGTATAGAGAGGTAGAGATTTAATTGCATCTACCTATATTATAACATGTATACAGAACTATATATATATATATATATATATATATATATATATATATATATATATATATATATATATATATATATATATATATATATATATATATGAACATAACATAGAGATGAAGGGTTAGGTTTTCATGGCAGTTGTGAACATTAGTGTAGGGTGTCAAGTGTACATGGGTTAAAACTTGAAATGAAGGGTTCATCATTCAGCTTAGTTCAACATTACATATTAAATCTGAAATTGAACTACACATTTGTAAGCAATAAAAAAATGTTAACATGTATTCAGTTTTCAAAATTTGGAGAAATTCGAACATCAAAACCAACTCAATGTTTACCACAACCATAACCTAACATTCAAGAGTATGAAACCTAAAATTATATACCGACACACAACAATGTACACGGCTCAAAATATTACATTAAAGAAAACTGTAATTTGACTAATCACTTAGAATTCAGACTTAAAGGGTTAATATGTACACAGTCTCAGATTTGACAAATTCAAACACAACTCAACCAATATCTTTAAGAATTGAAACCTTGTATATAACATACATGTGCAGTAATGTAAACAACAACTAATAACATGAAATTTAAATTTAATTTACGAATTTAATCTGGAAAACAGAGAACTAGTCACTGATACTGTCCTATATTAGAATCATTAGGATTTTGAAAAATTAACATCAATATATTAATATGCATTTAGATAGGTTGGTGATCAAGTGTAGCATGCATACGTGTCAGACAAGCATCTGTGTCCACTATATATATATATATATATATATATATATATATATATATATATTCTAAGGTAATACAAGAAATAATGGCAAGAAAAAAAATAATGATAAAATCTGTTCTGCTTATCTGTTTAAAAGAAGGAACCATTTGAAACCAGAGTTACAATATCAAATCTAAGTCAAGGTCTAGCAAAATCATTGATTCATTGCATTAGAAAGAAATTTATAGCACGAAGTTACATAAGGTTTATAATGACAGCTAAGCCACTCCTACTCATACTCCTACTCCTAAGTTATTTGATGATGGGGTACAATTTATAACAACAGAATGGTACGATAGAGATGATATATTTAAAAACCTTCTCAAGATATAATCTGATAATCATATACGTCTGTCAAAAATCATGTTACTCAGAGTCCTCGCCACGCCAGTAAGCAAGGCTGCGATAAACGATAGATTCCATAACTAGGGTATGCACCTCTACAATCATGTCATCTAGAAATCTCGCTATGCCGACTAGTATAGCTACGAGAAATTCTAATTCTAATAACCAGGATACGTACATCCGAAGTTAGGTCTCTATGTTTCCGCCAGCCAACTAATATGGCTGCGATAAACTACAAGCTTCATAATCAAGTAGACGTTTTACCATCTCTGTCATTCTCGTCAACATATGTTATCAGAAAAATATCGTAACTCAGGCCTTAAAATTCATCTCGACAGGAAAATCAAAATCAACAACGATCCAATAAAATCAAGTTCAGTAATCAAGGAGTGAGAGCAACAAAACAAGGGAAATGGTTCAAATTGAAGTTTAAATAAGATTCTCAAGGGTCGTCCCAGGAATCTCTCAAGGAATCCTAACTGTGATTGAGTACCTTCAAAAATATATTCTAATCCTACTGTAGGCTGTAGTGATACTCTAGTTCGAATACCACTACATAAACTCGACCTGCATGGGCCACCACTAAAAACGTGTCACGACCCGCACCCACTGTGAGGGTACGAGAACGTAACAACGCCCAGCCTACGCCGCAGTGTCGACGGTAGAACGCTGTCCTAGGTCACAACATCTAACAATATAAAGCTAAGCAGTTTATACTCCCCGAATGGGGGTGACATAGCAAAAAATAAACTCAATCACAACTAAGGAAGAAGAAGCACGATATGATATAGAACTCAAGGAAAATATAGATAATTAAATAGTCTAAGATAACATCTCAGCAGATATCCAGAGTACAAGGTCTCAGCTACTGAATATGAAAGAATATACAACCCAGATCTCAAAGACAGAAATAAAGTCTAACTACTAGTCTCAAGACAACATAAGTAAGATAAGGCCTAACTAAGCTAGTTTAGGCAATAGGGTAATGTCCTCAGCTAGAGCTGTCCCGTAGAAGGTATCCACACAGGCCTCCTCCTCGTTCTCTGTAATATTTTCAACAGGTCCAGTCAGGACAGGAGTGAGCATAGTACATCTCAACAGTTCATAGCAGGCTAGAAAATATAATCATGCAGTAAAGTAAGATATAGATACTGAAGGAAATGCAGTATGTAAACAGAGAGAGAACTGTAATAGAAATATCTACTATAAGTAGAGAGCTACCAGTGACTAGTGATTTAGAGTACAAAGTCGACATGTGAACGGCTTAATTTGCACATGGCTATACTAAAGAGGCGACATGGCTATTCTACTTTGGAATTGTTCATATGGCTATTTATACTCCCCCGTACCCCCAATCAATACACAAGGATCCAACCAGGTTATGTTATGATTCTATGCAATGGCCCCCGAAGGGTGGTACATAGTAGTCCCATAAATGGGGATTCTGGAAAACCTAATAAATGGGAAAAAGATTCAAGGAAAACTCTGTGATCATAAGAGTATATGTCACAAGTGATCAAAGAACCAATGAAGCATAGTGATACGCCATGTAAGTGAAATGCACAGAACATGTAGTACCCGATGCTCCCTGAAGGGATAACATCTTAAGAAGGGATCCATATAGTACTAATCCGTGTGACCAATGTGACAGTATCAAGTAAAGTAATTTAATGCAGGAAAATAATTCTAAGCAGGATATGAAATGATCAGAGAATGTACTCGCCTGTATCCTGAGTGTCTGAAGAATATCTACTGTCCGAAGAGTGGTGTCTGTCTTCTATCGAACAGCCTAAGTCACAACAAGTCTAAAATGATAACAAGATGCAATTCAATGCATTCTAAATGAATCTAGGTCAATCTAGGCCAAAGTCAACTCTCGGTCAACTCTAGTCAACTACACTAGTCAAACTAGGTCAACTAGGTCAAGACTGACTCAAACAAGTCTAATAAGTCTCACTAGGCCTAACCAAGCCTAGTCTAGCAATCACACACCAATCACAAGCTAACACAAGCTATCAACACAAAATACATATATACATATATGCACACAATGTATATAATTATTCATATAGGCTATTGTCTAGCATTCAAGGTAGGGTACAAGTCATATATGCATATACAATGGGTGAGTATGGATGTCTTATTTATAGCATACAAGGTATGTAGTGTATATAAGGGTAACATACATTCATATATCCCAATACTACCTACTTTCATCTATACATTTATACATGCATACATACATATTTACATACACACAAAGAGATAGAGGGGGTTAACATATGGCTGATTTTGTGGGGGTTAAGGATTGAAAATGGGACTGGTTTATGGTGTTTTAGGACAGCATATGGGGCTCTAAATGGGACAGGCTTGTGGAGTGATAAGGACTGGTTTAGGACAGCCTATATGGCTGTGTTTGAGGCTGGGTTTAGGAGGCTTAAGGGACTGATATGGGTGTGATTTGGAGACTGCTTATAGGCAGGTTAAGGGGCTACCAAGGGTGGTTATGGGGGCAGCTATGTGGACTAGGATTTAGAGGCTAATGATAGGTTTTAGATAGGGGTTTAATGGGACTGATATGGGGTTATGTTTAGGACAGGTAATAGGCTAGTGTTAAGGCTGTGCTTAGGAGCTATTATAGGCTATTTAGGAGGGGTTTAGGAGGGTGTACATGGGATTGAATAGGGACAGGCATCACAGGTTAGGAGGGACTATTTTAGAGTGGTATGGTATCTGTGTGTTGGTATGATAGAAAAATTTGGAAATTCAAACAGTGTATACAAATACATACCTACATACATATTTACATATATTCAAATATACATTCATATATACATAGAGATTTAGAGAGAGGGTTAAGGGGTGAAAACTGTAGGACCGTTGAGCACCTCTAGAGGGGGGTTGAATAGAGTGTGTACGTGTGCAGTGGAAAATAATCACCAATTAAAAACTTAAGTAATAAATATGGCAGTAAATAGGAGACAGTAAATAAATGCAGTAAAGTAAGAGTCAAGAATTCAAACTCAGTGACACAGCGATGTATACTGGTATCCCTCTGAGAGGACTAATCAAGTCTCGAGTACCCTTGCTCGATGTTAATCCACTATGACACAAGCTTTAACTGAGTGCTTGTAACTCTTACAACACCGTGCTTGGCGACAAGTGCACGACCGACTTCACAATACCGTGCTTGGTAACGAGCGTACGACCGGCTCCAGAAGGCAATTGGAAAACTAGAACGTTTTCTGAATATAAACAGAAACTGTACTGGCTTGGCTAAGAGTCGTAAAGGCTTAGATATGAAAGTAAAAGCTCAGAATACTTTAGATAGAGAAAAGAAGAGATGAAACTGGATTGTTGAAATGAATGGTAATCTCAACTCTATTTATAGTGTTTTTGGGGAACCGAACTCGGGCAGAGTTCGGGCAGAGTTCGGATGCTAGGATTTCGCATACGAACGTTGGATGCAGATTTGGTGGGAACTGTATTTCAAATAACCCAGACCGAACTCGGGCCGAACTCGGACCGAACTCGGACCGAACTCGGTCAGAGTTCTGTCAGAGTTCTGCTCGTTCAGAACAGTAAGGAATAAATCAAATTTGCATACGTTTTGGGCCTTTTGGAATTGTGGATTTTTGGGATACGTAGGTAGGCTTATTTTTGTTTGTGGACTGAGCAAAACCTAAGCCAGTACCGATCCGATTAATCTCATATTTTTCCTAGACTCAATAAATGGAAAAATACAGAATAAATATGAAAACCAATAGCCCTTTAGATGACGTCTTTTTCCTGACATAGAAGACGTATTTTTCCTTGACGGCAATCGTCCCTCGACCCCTGTCCACTGACCGGGCAGCGGAACCCCCGATGCGAGGCCCCAGATAGGTCTTTAGGCGGTTCAGAGAAATCTTCTTGTATAACGCCGTCTTTGGCCCATTGCATAATTCTCCATTGCATATGTCCTGGTTTGATCATGCTTACAGCATGTCTACAAATACATGTTAGGAAAACAAAACAATATAACTGATACAAGCATACCAATATGATATAAAGAACATTTAGGACAATGCTAAGTATAAGTAGCAACATGATAGAGATTACATGAATATTAGTGACGTCATTATGGTAAACTTAATTGATTAACCATATTCAAAAATATGATGTAATCATTGGGCTAACAATCTCTCCCTTTTTGATTATGGCAAATCGGTTAAGTTTAAGATAGATACAATAGATGTATATATCGCTAATAAACACATATTACTAAAAAAAATCTTTGCTAACTTAAACTTATTTCTCCCCCTTTGACATGATCAAAAAAATAAGCTCCCCCCGTAATAAAGAGATAAAACGAACTCAAGCATAAGTATAGGAGGAAGGAAAAAAGAATAATAATCATGATCAAGGATTAGGAGAACAGTGAAACGACATGTTTAGAAAATTGCATAACTAAAGTAAAAAAAATTGTGTCAAAATAGTTGGATGAACTTAAACAAAGAACATTGAAATCAAACAATACATAGTTTACCAACTAGAAATCAAAAAATGATATTCAAAACTTAATATTATGATAAATATAACTCTAGTTTTGAATTATACCAATAAAGGATTTCAATAAGAAATAGATATCAATATAGCAGAAATCAATCATTGGTCATAAATAATTCATGAGAAATTCACAAATCTAGTATATACCAAATAAAAAAACAATGAAACTTTTAACAATGATCACAAAAAAATATGATTCATAATTTGCCCATACAAATTAGTGAGTCAATTCCATAAAGCGTATAATCATTAAAAAAAAAAATCAAAAGACGTATACTAGAGTCTATACAAAATTTATACCAAAGTTCATGCATTTGAATTCAATTACCTTAGCATGATATATGTATATCCATTAGATAAACATGAAGGTAATGAAGACAAAATACTTGAGAAGGAGAAATTCAGTCGACTTGAATGCTCCCCCGCAAAGTATGATCAGCCTAAGTATAGATAATCATGAACTTTGAGATAAAATCTCAATAAGAAATCCCAAATCAGTGTAAAACGCAAAAAGATTATCAATAAATTAAATTAATTTTGGCATGATAACTTTTAGAAACTCGAATGAGAGAATTAAAAATAAATAATAATAATCATATCAATTCAAATATCATGAACAACTCAACAAAATATGTTAGGTAAAAGAAAATATGCCCATGATGAACTAGTTATACCACATATTAAGGGCATAAAGGAATTGAAATAATTAATTTGCTCCCCCTTAAATTGTGCGTATATAGTTCAAAAATAATTTATATGCATAAAATGGATAAAATAAATAATCACAAGATCTAAGGGATATCCAAGATATGCATCTTTTCTTTCCTTTGATCAAATGCATATAAAATTTCAAACTCAAAACAAATATCATCTTTAGGCAAGAAAAAGAAATATCCAATAAATAAACGCTTAAAGATGAAGAAACTATGTCTTCAATAAAAAAAATATAACACAAATCATTTCATGTAAGTAAAAGATTTTTGAAGGCTGTCTTTAATAATAACATTGAGTACGAGACAGATTCAATAAATCAAAAAAAAATCAAAAAGACTTTTCAAAAAAATGTGGAATTTATTACGAAAAAAACTGTCTTAATAAATGTTCGAATACGTTCATTTAGTCCTTAGACTGAAAGCTGACGATTCGAATCACAAAAACAATGTCAATAAAAGAATCCATAAATCATAAATAAATCCATTTGAACAGATAAACATAACTAGATATATGTCCAAAGAAAAGTGTATTCTAGATATATGGCATGTCAAGGGACTAATTGACTTAAAATAATTAACTGCTCCACCTTTACATGGTTATATCCAAAATAATAATATAGATAAAATTTTAAAATATAATTCAGAGACATATTTTAGGAAGTAGGAAACTAATTCAAAAATATAAGGTCTTCTTACCAAAGTTCATTTATTCCCTTTTAAAGCCTTAGCACGGTGTCCACCTAACAACCGTAAGGTTTAAAGAAAAGAAATGCTTTGAGAGAGAGACATTCAATATGCTTGACTTCTCCCTTTCAAAGAGTTACTGTTGTAGACAGTAAGTAACTTAAATAAGAGGATAATAATATAAAGCTCAAAATCATTGAGTATTACACAAGCTAAAGATGAAATCACATGATCATAATATTCAATGAGTAGTTACGAATACGAAAAACAATCATCTTTAGACAAAAGAAGAAATATCCATTTAAATGAACATTTAAAAATAAAAATAATCAAAAGATATTTCAAATTAGCATGATGAATAATCGTATAAGTCAAAAGATGACATAAATCTCACAATCGACAAGATAGATCAACATATGCTACCTTTTGTGAAAAATATAAAGAGAGAATATTATCCATCAAATCTAAAATTTAAAATCCATCAGATAATAATTGCAACTAGATCTCAATAAATCTTTAGTTTATAAAGCATTGATCAATCTTGGATTAGCTGTAGAGGTACTGTCCCAGCTAACGGAGGTTCACCGGGGAACACTTAAGTACCGCTTCGCTTCGACCGTAGTCGTGGTGACAGACAGACCTTTTGTAGGCTTGTACCCAAAATAAATCTCTTCTTTAATAACCGAGGATTTAAAAAGAATTAGTGCAATATGAAATAAATTATATTCTATGGACTTAAAAATGTAGCAAACAGCATAAGATGTATCAATTACATTAATCCATATGTGCTACAAAATTATTGGGTAACAATAAAATATAAAACACTTGTAAATCAAAAAGTAAGACCTAGATACGTTGATGTATTCTGGAATCTAGGGGACTGGGTTCAGTACCTTGGATCCAGAACTAGATAATAGTTGCATTTAGACCTTAATAAATCTTAAGTCTATAAAGTATTGATCACTTCGGGTTAGCTGTAGGGGCCGGTTCCCAGCTAGCGGTAGTCCGAAGACTAGTACACCGTGTCGCTTCAGGCTATTTACACCTGTATGACAGAAGGACCCTTTTGGCTTGTTCCCAAAATGATTTCTACTCTTAAGAACTTAGATTCAAAGGAATATATGCAGTATCATCGAACATCGTCGAAATCCAGAATTCCTAAAAGTAAATACCCAAAGAATGGTTTATCATGATCAAGATATTAAAAACATCATGTATACAAGATGTCAACCAAAAAGCCAAAAAAATACATCATTTAAAAAAAAGGCTTTGAGGAAGAAGCTAATAAAGAGACGTACATGAATTTGTTAAAAAAAATTAGCTTACATATGAAATAAGCACAAGTTTGAAACTACTTTTCAAAATAATATAATATAGAACTTGAACTAAACTCATATATCTCCATAAAGATATTTATACAATATAAGAAACATGTGAGCAATATATGATTGATAATGAATTATTCATATATCATTAACAAGCATAAAAAAATATCACAAGATCAAAAATATGCATAAATAAAATTAATCAAAATAAAGAAGTAATTGATTCATAAGAAATTAATCAAAATAAAATATGAGAATCAATAGTGAATATATTATGCAAGCACAAGGTTAACATAAAAATATATGTATGTACTTTTCAAGTAAATAGAAGACTTGTGCTAAACATACATACTCAAAAATACTGATCCAAGTAAATGTGACATGTTAAAGACAAATCGATAAGAAGTGACCATTAAAAGTATTAAAGACAAAGAGTCAAAAGCATAAACCAACAACAAAAGCTTCTATGGACTAGAGTGGTATGCATCTTCATAGATAAATACTAAGAGTAAAGAGCATACCTAGATAAATGTGTCACACTAATAAAAGAAAGACTATATAGTGTGAAATAATCATTTAAGCTAATCAACTAGTCATGCTAGGATTATAACTCACATAAATGATAAACAATTAAAAGATATCAATGAGAGATAATATCAATACATCAATAAGAACATGCTAGATATTAAAAACTATTTAGGAAGCATGTTACCGAAGTGGTTCTAGTGACCACAGTTCTGTTGGTGCAATTGCTTGGAAGATGACCTTTGTAGCTTTGCAATCACCAACATGCTCCATGGTTCTATTTGATATGAGAAGCTTCACCTGCAAAATTAGGTAAAGTCTTTGGTATCCAATACTTGGATCCATATTTGTTAGCTTTGGGAATCCATTTGCACAAGTTCATATCAACAAGTTTTCTAATCTGACAATGATTAGAAACATGTCCATTCATACCACAATAATGACATAAAGAATTAACATTAGTGCTATGTGCAGCAGTATGAGAACGTGTAGTGGGATGACATGATGTGCGTGGATACTTGTAATAGAAAGCATGGTTGTGTGAAGCTTTAGCTTTGCTTGCTTCCTTTGTAAAAGATTTGACGTGTGTGACTTTGTGATGTGCTAAGTGTCTTGTGTTAGACTGAGTCATAGGTTGTACTACCTGCTTTCCCAGTCTAATCTCTAACTTTTTAGAGTTAGCACAGATCTCATCATATTTAGCAGAAAGAGCATCAATTCTACATAAAACAATAGAATACTTCTTCTTTTCTGATTCTAATTCCATCTTAAGTTTAGCATTTTCTTGAGTGCTTTTCTCATTGCATTCAAGTGCCTCATGCAATCTAAACTCAAGTGTAGAAATCTCAGTAGAATTATCAGAAGTAGAATTGTTTCTAGCGTCATTCAATAAGCAAGTCAGCTTTTCATTCTCAAGCTTATAGCAGAGAATATCCTTTTTAGCTTGCTTATACTTATCTAATACTTTCTCGTGTTCTTTCAATAGATCACTGAAAGCATCAGATAGGTCATCATAAGAAAATTCACTCTCTGCAAAAATAGAGTTATCTTGTACCTCGTTGGATAATGCCATTGAGCATATATTTGTAGTATGATGAGGTCTCTTTTCTTCTTCTTCAGATTTGCTTGCATTACTTTCGCACCATATGCTCGTGGTAGCGTACTTGTGAGATGATGATCTTTCTTCTTTTGATCGTTCATAGTGACTCTCCTTTCTAGCAGTAGTACAATCTTCTTGGATGTGGCCTATCTTCTTGTGGTTGTCACATACAAGCTCTTCTTCATATATAGGATTGTGTTGAACCTTAAATCTCGATGCCATCATGCATACATTTACATCATTATGAAGACTATCCTCCTCTCTGGAGTCGCTAGCACTACTTTCGTACCTACACTCATAAGTAGCTTCAAGAAGTTTCCAAATTTTATGAGATGTTTTGCAAGTAGTAATGAGATTGAATACATTAAAGTCTACAGCACAATAGAAAGCATGCTTTACTTTTGCATCAAGGCTAGCTAACTTCTTCTCTTCCTCTGTGTAACTATAATAAGGCTTGTTAATAATAGAGGATGTGAGAATAGAAGTGATAGTAGGCTTTTGGTAGCCATTGACAACAATTGACCATAAGTCAAAGTCTTGAGACTTCAGGTACAAGCTCATCCGTGTTTTCCAATAACTATAGTTCGTTCCATCAAATAGTGGGAGTCTATTTGTGGATTGTCCTTCACCGTTGAATATTGAATTCACGGCTGCCATATTTATACTCTCTAGAGTGTTATATATGAATACAACCCACTTTGATACCAATTGTAGGACCGTTGAGCACCTCTAGAGGGGGGTGAATAGAGTGTGTGCGTGTGCAGCGGAAAATAATCACCAATTAAAAACTTAAGTAATAAATATGGCAGTAAATAGGAGACAGTAAATAAATGCAGTAAAGTAAGAGTCAAGAATTCAAACTCAGTGACACAGCGATGTATACTGGTATCCCTCTGAGAGGACTAATCCAGTCTCGAGTACTCTTGCTCGATGTTAATCCACTATGACACAAGCTTTAACTGAGTGCTTGCAACTCTTACAACACCGTGCTTGGCGACAAGTGCACGACCGACTTCACAACACCGTGCTTGGTGACGAGCGCACGACCGGATCCAGAAGGCAATTGGAAAACTAGAACATTTTCTGAATATAACCTCCGATACAGCTCTTCAACACCAAACTCTAGATTAAACAGAAACTGTACTGGCTTGGCTAAGAGTCGTAAAGGCTTAGATATGAAAGTAAAAGCTCAGAATACTTTAGATAGAGAAGAGAAGAGTTGAAACTGGATTGTTGAAATGAATGGTAATCTCAACTCTATTTATAGTATTTTTGGGGAACCGAACTCGGGCAGAGTTCGGGCAGAGTTCGGATGCTAGGATTTCGCATACGAACGTTGGATGCAGATTTGGTAGGAACTGTATTTCAAATAACCCAGACCGAACTCGGGCCGAACTCGGACCGAACTCGGTCAGAGTTCTGTCAGAGTTCTGCTCGTTCAGAACAGTAAGGAATAAACCAAATTTGCATAGGTTTTGGGCCTTTTGGAATTGTGGATTTTTGGGATACGTAGGTAGGCTTATTTTTGTTTGTGGACTGAGCAAAACCTAAGCCAGTACCGATCCGATTAATCTCATATTTTTCCTAGACTCAATAAATAGAAAAATACAGAATAAATATGAAAACCAATAGCCCTTTAGATGACGTCTTTTTCCTGACATAGAAGACGCATTTTTCCTTGACGGCAATCGTCCCTCGACCCCTGTCCACTGACCGGGCAGCGGAACCCCCGATGCGAGGCCCCAGATAGGTCTTTAGGCGGTTCAGAGAAATCTTCTTGTATAACGCCGTCTTTAGCCCATTGCATAATTCTCCATTGCATATGTCCTAGTTTGATCATGCTTACAGCATGTCTACAAATACATGTTAGGCAAACAAAACAATATAACTGATACAAGCATAGCAATATGATATAAAGAACATTTAGGACAATTCTAAGTATAAGTAGCAACATGATAGAGATTACATGAATATTAGTGACGTCATTATGGTAAACTTAATTGATTAGCCATATTCAAAAATATGATGTAATCATTGGGCTAACAAAAACATGTGTGTGTATGTATGGAATGTTAATAGGAATGTGGAGGAATCTGTGTGTGTGTGTAACATGTGGAGGCAATGTGTGTGTGTGTGTTTGTATTAGGATACATTGTGTGTGACTGCTAAACAGGAATATATATGTGTTAACAGTTAACAGGGAACAAAGGGGTGTTGCAGGAAATAAAACCAGTATAGTATGGATGAACATTTGGGGGTGTGAGTATATTAAAACCTGTGTGTGTGTAGTGTCCCAGTATAATGTGTGAGAGTGTGGCAGTTTTCAGATTGTGTGTGTGTATAAGTGAGCTAATGTGTGTGAGAGGAGGACCTGTGTGTGCATATATGCAGATCAATGTTCCTAGGTTCCAGTTTACATCTTTCAGGAAATTGAAAACCAAGACAATTTAACCTGTCATGATATCAGTTATTGAATCCCAAACAATACAAATTCGAAAACAGTGAACATGGAATACTTGATGAAATCTGGAATCAATGAACACATTAGGACAGTGAAGGGAATTTGGGAAATGGAAAACAGTGAAGAACAGGCTTATGCAATGGCTAAATTAATGTAAGGATCAAAAAGTGAAATGAAATGTGAAGTGAAGAGTGCAGGGGGTTACATATAGCTGTTCAATACTCAAAACTGAATTCGAAAACCAATAAACCTAATACCAGTCAATAACCAACATGTAGTGATCTAATACACATGTGTAGATGATTTAATCATGAAAATTAAACATCAAAAATAGTTAAAATAGGGAATCAATTATTAGAGTTCAAAACTGAATGTAGGTATCAGTCGAATGTAATTTAAAAGCTCAACCCAAATCAATATTCCAATTCTCATATCAAACCACCTAACTACTATGTAATCAAACTAATATATATAACAACATGTAGGAATACTAATTGATAACTGAGTCAACAAATTAAATAGATTTAATAGGATTAACAGTTGGAAAACGAATATGCAAATGTCAGGCAATGTATCAGTCGACCTATATGTTCGAATCCAATTTCCACATCAATACCTAAACTATCATGTAAATCCAATCTAACATATATCATAATTCATGTATAGGATCTAATTAGAAATTAAAATTACAATTTAAACCATTAAACTAGGAATTAAATACTGAAACAACTATCAAGACTGTACACGCACAGAACCGAACACTACATCGTGCACGTGTTTACCGTGTTCGTGGACACGACACGACACAAATTAGGACACGTGCTCGTACACACGTGTACGCCCATACTAGGGCTACACACTCGTGTCAATACGAGATGTCCAAGCTGTGTCTAGATACGACACGAAGGCCGTATCAGTACGCGATTCAGACTGAACGCGCGCGCGTGTAAGACCAGTGCACGAGTCCTGGCGTGTCCGACACGACGCCGCTGGCCACGAGGCTTGGGGGTCAGGTTCGCAGACAATGCCCTCTCCTTTCAGTCCAAGCACGGCCCGCCACGTGGCCTGTGCACTGAACACGAGGCCACGAGCAGCAGGGGAAGCCCTAGCCGCACGCGAGGCTGTGTCCACGCCATCGTACGGACACGACACGACACAAAAACGTGTTCAGAACATTGGAAATGTGTAAGGGACACAAAAACCTAATTTTCTATTCAAACAAAATCAAAAATTATGAACGAAATGCCCACTGTGGCATTTCGTCGAACACCTACGAATGCACACTGATACGTGTCCGATACGGACACGTAAAGGACACGAAACCTAGCAACACCTATACCAACAGTTAGAGGACACCTAGGGCTTCCTATCCATGCCTAGAAACTAAAAATTTATGGAGGGAATGAAAAGTTACCTAGGTGTGTACTTTCTTAAGGAAAGCTTCAAAATGGGGGATCCTTCTTGCAAGCCCCCAAGCTCCAAATTGTCCCAAATTCGAGAATAACCTCCATGAACAGTAGGGAAATGAAATTTAGATTACTATGGAAGAAGTTTGAATGAAAAAGGAATTATATTGATCAAAATAGGGAAGGGTTTCTAAAGAGACAAACCTTGTTCTTGAAAAGAGAGAGAATGAACAAGGAGACAATGATTTGGGAGGGATTAAATAGGCACCTAGGGTTTTGGGCTGGCCATTCTTGGGTTTTGGGACCCCATCCAATGGTCACCCTCACATCATGTCAAATCGATGGCTAGGATGGAACCTAGGTTTCAATGCTAGTCTCAACTAACTAAAACTAGCTAGTCTAACTTGATCATTCTAACCAATGACTAGTCATGACTAGTCCAAGCTAACTAACCCTAGTCTAGGCTATGTCTAATCTGGGTTAGGGCTAAACTTCTAGGTTAAGGACTAACATAACACACAGCAATATTTAATTAATATTAAATTCACAGAAATTCACAAAAATTCCCATAAATCATAATAAATTCAAATAAATCCTAAAATGACCAAAATACCCTCTAGGCTAAAATGTACTAATTAAACATCCTAATCACATGGCTAGGCTCTAGGACAGACAGTCTCTACGGTTACACTAGCCAAACACCAAAATCATAAGTCATGATTTAAATAGTTTTAAAATGATCAAAAATCACTAAAAATTATATTAAAATTTAAATACCATAATTAAATAAATTAAAATACAAAATTTCAAAATTATCCTCATCTGGAAAATTAGGTGTTACAGAACCCTATTAACAGCAAGTTAGCGACGTCTGTAAATACGTCGCAAAGCGTCGATGTATTTCTAATATTCTGCGACGCCATAAGCTTTGCGACGCTAAACGTCGCTGAACTAATAAAACTGGCAACGTTTTCTGACATATCAACGACGTTGGTTTTTATTACACTAAAGGTAGTCGCAATATGTCGCTGTTTGTCGCTATCGGCGACGTATTGTGACATTTACTATTGGCGTCGCTAATTCCAGAAATATTAGCGACGTTTTACGTTGGCGTCGCTAATTTTGTCGCTGATATGACTTTTTTTGGTAGTGCCCGTTCCTCGTTTGGTTTAAGGGTTGTAACCTGGCTCCCGGAGCAGTTCTGTGTCCCCTCTTCGTTTATTGTCTTCACTGTACCAATAGTATTTGAGACAGGTTTCTATTCAGGTGAAGGGCTGCAATCCCGGTCCTTGTTTGGTTTAAGGGTTATGACTTGGCTACTTGAATGGTTTCCTCGTACTCAGTTTACTGTTGTTATCTCTATTATTATCAGTTCTTTATTTATTATCTTTAATATTCTATTATGATTTGCTGGTTTTAGTTCCTAAGTGATGCCTCCTTTGTGGCACTTGCTCTTTCTGGGGTCTGACCCAGCTGGTTTTATGTGGCCAGATATCGGAGCAGCACCAGAGGATCCACCTGTCTTCCAGCCAGATGGTGACCACCAGGCGTAACCCTGGCAACAAATGGGTTTCTTTTGTCCTCCCACTTTATTGTAAAAATTATTCTTTTGAGGCATTTAGCCGACGAGCAAGTGTTAGCTCGGTTGCACCTTTATTTACTGTTTGCCTACGGGCTGTAACATGATTGACAAATCCTAGGGTTGATCATGTATGACTGAAACTCTTGCTTGTCTTGACATTTTGTAACGACTAGCTTCATGATCAACCGAATATGTAATATTTGGGACGCCTTATTATTGTATATTTGGTGATCTTACATCTTGTAATACTTACTTACTTGCTTGCGATTGAGACACTAGGCTTGTTCATGACCATAGGAGACTGATGGATTGTAGTTAAACCCTCATATATCTAGACAGCCGTGACCGTATGGTGAGATGGATTTCGTTTCATTATGCGTAGGTGGCTATGTATGCCCCCGCTCTCCAGTATTCTGGTTCTGGGACGTTACACATCTTATGGAGAAGCATGGAAGCACTTCGATCGAGCATATCCTAATTTTGCTTCTGATGCGCATAATGTAAGGTTGGGGCTCTGCTCTGATAGTTTCACCCTATTTGGTCTTTCAGGCTCCCAATATTTATGCTGGCCGGTAATCCTCACTCCGTACAACCTACCGCCTTGGATGTGCATGAAGACACCTTACATGTTCTTAACTATTATCATCCCCGGTCCGAACAAACTGAAGAGAAACATCAACGTGTACTTACAACCGTTGGTAGATGAGCTGAAGTAGCTATGGGAAACAGGGGCGTACACGTATGGTGCTTCGAAAAAATAGAATTTTCAGATGCGGGCAGCACTAATATGGACAATCAACGACTTTTTGGCTTATGGAATGTTATCTGGATGGAGCACTCATGGTCGATTTTCATGTCCGTATTGCATGGACCGCACTAAGGCTTTTCGGTTGAGACACGGAGGAAAGCCATGCTTCTTTGATTGTCACCGGCAGTTCTTGGCGAAAGACCATCCGTACCGTAGGAACAAAACTGCTTTTCGTGCCGGAGCTATGGAGAAGGGCGATTTACCGCCAATGTGGTCCGGAGAGGACATATGGGAGCAAGTAAAAGAAATCCTAAGTACTATTGAAGATCCTATTATTTGCCATAAAAATCAACAATAGGTATTACAGAACACTGGAATTGATTGCAAACTCGCTTGTACAATGAAGAACCTAGAAAGAAAACCTAGGAAATAATCTAAGTATAATTGTTTAGTTTTAATTCTGGGGGGTGACGGTGGAGGCTCGGAAAAGTTCTATCAACTCTGCCTTACTCCGTGGACTATCTGATGTAGGCTCTAGCTCGTGAAAAAATTGCTTCTCTCTTGAAGGTTGCCAGCTTTTGCAGGGGAATGGCACCCTACTATTTATAATAAGATGTATTTTGAGCCGCATGGACGGCTTGCGGCCACGTGGCTGATTAGCACGCGGAGACCCGCTCTTGGGCTGCCATCTGTCGATTTTGTTAGGATTTTGTTGCAGCAAATCTGGGTAGTTAAGGAATTGGTCAGATTGCCACGTGTCCCGTTGCGTATAACATTCTCAGTATTCGATCATGCGGGGTCGCATGAGACTCATGCATGCGGCCTGGATCATAATTATTTTCGGCTGCCTGAAGTTCTGGAAATTTTGGGGCCGCATGAGGTTCATGCGGCTTTGATAACGCTTTTTTGGCCGCATGGAGGCGTACGAACCCTGCTTTTGGACGATGTCTTACCTCTTATCTTTCTTGTCGAAATGTCAGAACTGTCATGTTTTGCCAGAATTTGTCAGATTTATCAGTCGAACTGCTCCTCCTTGGTCACATATTTTTCTTCTACAGCAGTTCGTCGATGGGCCGCATATATCTTTGAACAGTTATACGGCTTTCCTTCATTCGGACCTGTTTGGCCCGAAGTACCTATGCGGTAAGTTGTAATCCGCATGAACTCCATATTTTTCATGTTTCTACACCTACAACGAGCAGCCGTTGCGAGGGATTTGGCGAAGATCATAACTGGACCAAAAGGAGTATATTCTGGGATCTACCATATTAGAACAGAAATCTGATTAGACATAACCTTGACATCATGCATATTGAGAAGAACGTGTTTGATAACATAATTAATACTGTAATGGACATCAAGGGAAAGACAAAAGACAATAGAAGGCTAGATTGGACTTAGCCGAAATATACAGACGCCCTACATTGTACATGATAGACAACGGGAAGGGGAAGCTTTTTCGGCCTAAGGTAATCTACTCACTAGACAAGGAGGACAAAGTGAGACTTTGTAGATGGATCCAGGACTTGAAATTTTTGGATGGATAAGTTTCCAATCTAAGAAGATGTGTCGACATAAAGGAGTGTAAACTGACCGGAATGAAGAGCCACGATTGCCACGTATTCATTGAGAGGATAATTCCTGTTGCATTTCGGAAATTATTATCGCCGGTAGTCTGGGATCCATTAACAGAGCTTAGCATATTCTTCAGAGATCTTTGTTCTTGCAAGTTGCGCGTCGATCATTTAGAGAAGCAAGAGAAGGACATTATGGTAACACTTTGCAAACTTGAGAGAGTTTTTCCTCCTGTATTCTTTGACTCAATGGAGCATTTGCCGATTCATCTTATCCATGAGGCTCTAAATGACGACGAGGTTAGCTCTACAATATTATATGTATTGCTCAACTGCGACGAGGAAGAAGTGGACAAGCTAGAGGGGTAAGTAAATTATTTCGCGTGCTTCGTTGCTTCTTAATCTAACAAATATACCTATGCTTCGTTGCTTTTCAGCATGTTTAAGGATGAGGTAACGTCCAACATTCCGTACGCAACCGAGGAGGAAGTAGAACAACAAATAAGACTTTATTTGCCTTTTTGGTTGAGAGCATATGTACGGATATCTTCACAATTTACTTTTTTGTACGTATATACTTGCACAGAATAATTAAGTTAGCATCGTTTATTTGGTATTTAGGTTGATCGTCCGAAGGTAATCCTTGAGAATGAGTATATTAAAACTCTAGCAAAGGGACCAATTTATCAAGTAAAGACCTGGCCAAGTTACTGCGTAAACGGCTTCAGGTTCAAGTCAACAAATGCTCGAATAAGAGACGACTTCTTAGATTTGGATTCTACGAAGAATAGCTATTTGTGCATAAAATCTTCAAACTACAAAGACGTCGACCCAGGCAATGACTTCTTTAGCATCTTACGGGAGATTGTGGAACTGACATACAATTATGCTATAGAACCTTGTAAGATCGTCTTGTTCAGATGTGACTGGTTTGATCCGATCCAAGGTCGAGGTTGGAGAGTTGACAAACATGGTCTTGTTGACATAAATTATCACCGTCGATATCAAGCTTATGAGCCGTTTTTTCTAGCAAGCCAGGCTCAGCTATTTTAATTTACCAGCTATCCAAAATAAGGAGCCGGGAGATCAGATTGGTGGGCAGTCTGTAAGACTAAAGCTCGGAATACCTTCGATGTCGACGAGATAGCTTATCAGGAAGACGAACTACCTCTTATTACAAATATTATCGATGTAGACTCAACAAAAGTTCCTCGTGACATGTTTCATCAATTGGAAGAGGTAGAAGTATCAGAAGAGGAAGAGAAAGTTGATAGAAGTGAAGAGGAAGAGGAAGAGGAAGAGGAACAAGATGAATTTTTAGAAGAGGATTGAATATGTTTAATTTTCAGATGTAATATGGTTTACTTTTGTTTTTTTTCAGATGTAGTATGTTTACTTTTGTTTTTTCAGATGTAGTATGGTTTACTTGTGTAATTTTTTAGATATGGCTCGACGTGGATCCTTTGGTTCCGGTGCTGGTGAGAGTCGACGAGGCCGACAGTCTCTATCGACCACTCCTCCTACCGACTCCTCCTCATCCCCCCGCACTCCAGTATACACTAGCGGTCTAGTCGTCGGCAGTGGCTCCATACCCGGCTCAAGCAGTTCCAGGCTAGGACCTTCTTTTTCTACGCAGCCAGTACCGTCGAGTATTCTAGAGGTCGACCCCACTACTGAGGAGCAGGCCGAGGCCAAGGCCCACACCGAGGGCGAGGGCGATGGCGAGGCCTATGCCGAGGACGAGGATGAGGCCCGCACTGAGGGCGAGGCCGAGACCGAGGGGTAGGCTATGGGCAGGGGCAGGGGCAGGGGTAGGGGCAGGGGCAAGCTGCAGCTCCCATTTGAGACAGATCTTTCGTGTCGCCCGGAGTGGGATCTGAGGTTGGAGATTTGGACCTGTACTCGTACCAAGCGGTAAGCAAAATTGTTGCATTTAATTTGTTTAAATTTATTCTAAACTTGTTTAATAAATTTTAATTTCCATTTTACATGTATTATCCCTCCTCCGTACACCGGTCGCTGGGTACATTCCTGCGGCAGAACTACGGGGGGTCCTGGATCAACTGGAGGGATGTTCCGGCTGACAAGAAGGCATTCTGGTTTGAGCACTTCTCGGTACGTGGAAGTTTATTTCCTTTTAACATTTAGTATGTTATGTTATAACCTACGTACTACTATAATTTTTTCAGCGGACTTGCTTCTTCCTTCCCCACCGTGTCGTTGCTGTCGAGTCTATTTTTTCCAGCGTTGCCAGTAAGCTCATTAGGGATGCGATACTCGACCAAAAGGATTGCGAGCGTCGGGGAGAGCCTATTCAGGGTTGGATCTCTGCCGCCGACTGGGCGGCAATGAAGAGGAGATTCAAGGAGGAAACCTACAAGGAGAAGTCCGCGAAGTCTAAAAGAGCACAACAGGCGGGGTCGCAGTGGTGTGGTGGGTCACGATCCATCATGGATTTCTTCACTCATATGGTACATATCTCGCCATATACCCATAATTAATACTTTATAGTAATATATTTCTTTCAACTTAACTGACAAATTATATAATAATTTTGTAACAGGTTGAATCGGGAGAGGACCCTGTAGAAGCATGAAAATTTTCAGCAAACATAGCCCCATGCGCCCAAGTCAAAGCAGCCCCATGCGCCCAATCAGTTCGACTCCATGCGCCCACTAAATGAAGCACCATGCGCCCAGTCCAAGTATAACTCCATGCGCCCAAGACTAGTTCCCCCAAAAGGAGGGCGCATAGCCTGAGACATGGCTATGCGCCCAAGCCTAACTCAGTCAAAGCCACGATCAAAACGTGCACCGAAATGCATGGCCACGTCAATCTCCATGAGCAGTCGTGCACCGAAGCACGCGGCCATGTCAACACCACGACCAACCCACGATCTCGTATCCTGTATGCGCCTACACCTATGCGCCCAAAGGAGAACCATGCGCCCACTTAAGAACTAGCGTGTCTCTTCATGTGGGCGCATAACATTATTCCAGCCCAAGAACGACTATAAAATGGGGGCTTCTTCCCTTTTCAATAGACGAAACGGAGAGCATTTTCAAGAGCCAAATTGCTGTACTTTTTGCCAGTGAGCCGAAAGTTAGCAATTTTCTTAGGTTTTCTCCTACTTTTGTAAGCGGAGTGTCAACGGAGTAAAGGAGCAACTGTCGCTCGATCTCCATCGTTCAATTCCCCAGAATTCTTCTTTTTGTATTCGGGGATCCTCAGCACAGGATCTCTCAGGCGTACTCAATTTGTGGTGCCTTGCGCCAATAAAAAAAAGACAGCATTTTCTTCTTCTTTTTTTGTGTGTGTCGCCAAAAATGGCGACTCTGCTAGGGACTACCTTTTTCTCTGACGAGAAGGTGGTGATGCAATCCGATAACGACAAAGTGGGGAGTAATCAGAAGATGCTGATCGTAAAATTTGATCAGCAGGCGATCGAAGAGATGCTCTCGAGGGAAGGCTCTACTCCCTCAAAATCAGCGAAGTCAAACAAGTCTCGCAAGACTTGGCTTCCGAAGGCTCGCTGCGCATATCCTGCTAGTGTCATTGCGGATATGCAACTGGAGGACTCTGTCACCTGGGCACAGGACTCTGCCACAGAAGTCCTCCAAATAGAGAAGGCTCATACCGTTTCGGGCTCTACTAGCCCAGTGACTTCTTCCCTCCACAACCAACAACAGAGTGTTCAACACTCGAGACTTGGCAGAGGAAAATACTACGATGCCAAGGATCGGGGTGTACGACACTCTGGCCAGACTTGGCAAGGCTCACGAACGAAGGAGGCAGAACTGGAAGAAAATAGTGCTGCTCCACCAAACATGCGCCCAAAGACATGCGCCCAAGGGAGTGTTTGGGCGCATAGCCCCAACCATAACACTTCTATCTTCAACAGGTTGGGTCCTTAGAGTCATGCGCCCAAGGCTATGCGCCCGGGCTCCCTGGATCCATACTATGCGCCCACATTAAGGCGACTCAAACATGCTGTCAAGAAGCATGCGTCCAAGCCCAGTCTCCAGGGCCTATGCGCCCACAGCAAAAAGACAGGTCCCAACGCGTATAACACGGGGCTGTCTTCAAGGACATCACAGAACTTAGATGTGGGGGTGGCCCCTGCACATGAACTAAGTCTAGATGCGCATACTCTCCTTACGAACCCGCATGTAAAGCTCGACGATGCACGCAACATGGGTTGTAAGACAAAACTCCCTTCCGCTGACTTGCGCGACATGATAAATCATAAGCGTAAAGCGAGAGAGAACATAACAATTCATAGTGCACTTTCGTATGCTAATATTGTTATCAACTGTTGTTGCTCCAAAGTAACAAGAGTGCCTCAGAGAAAGTCCATGTTTTGACGGTTGTACTTTTTTGATGATAAAAAGCCACTATGTGTCTCATCTAACATGGCTTCATGGGGTCCCCCTTACGGAAGCCCCAATCAAAGACGGTGGACTACCAACCCAACCTTCTCTCTCAGTTCCACGAGATGGAGAAGACGAAGTCTACCAATAGATGGCCAACGGGCTGTCACATCTGAAGGAGTTCATATGGGCACTCGATCAAAGGCAAAATTCTGTATAGACGACGAAGATTCCCAAGCCGGGGGTAGCATTCCCTCAGAATCTGAAGCAGATGACCCCCACACTGGGGGTAACCTTCCAGAGGACGATGATCCCTCCGAATCCGATGGCGACTACCTACCTCCTCTACCTGAAGATGAAGGACTTATCCACTCGAAGACAAATAGTATCAGCACCAGTTGTACTGCTTTCTCTGTTCATCCTCGCATGCTATCTACGTACATGACGGACGAAGAAAGACCTGAAGAAGCCAGTGATCAGACTAGTAAACGGCTAGACGGTCTCGAAACAACATTTGCCAAGATCATTGATATGCTTACTAGTATTATGGCAGTCTAAGCTGCTGGAGCTGTTCCTCTACCTCAGCAAAATACCTCAGCCCACGCTAGTCCGGCTCACAGCAACAACCCTCCTGTCCTACAAAAGCAGTATCATTCTGTTGTACCTCCTCCAAATCTTATGAATACTGGGGGTGGTCCTTCATCGGCAACACCAGACAACCGCTTAGCGGCTGTTTTCCAATACCTGCTCAATCAACAGGATGCAATTGATTCCCTGGTTGCTCGCCTCGATACCATCTCACACAAAGACGAGCTGAAAAGATAGGGATATCTCAAACATATCCCCCTAAGTGGGAGAACGCTACCTGTCACGACCCGCACCCGCTTTTCGGACGCGAGAGCGTGAGCAAGCCAGCTACGCATCGAGCGGACTCGAGTCCAACCCGAATACGTAAACGCTGCCACGACTCGGGTAAGCTGTCAAATCATGGCAAGGCTAATCTATACCTCAATCCATGATAAGAATAATAAACAAGAATTGAATAAGTATGGGTCGTGGTCTGCAGCCCACTAGCATATATGTCTGATAAGACTCTAAAGATAATAACAAAAGTCTAAAACTGAACCAAGAAACAGGATATCTCATGATAAGGTATGAAAGCATGAACGGATAATAAACACAATAATGATACCTGAATCCCACAAGCGTATCATCGCATCCGAACCCACAAGATTCGCGAATCATCCGCCATCCAGAACTACTAGCTAACTCTATGCAGTCACTAAACCTGATGAGATCATCAGGTCCTCAGGAGACATAGCAAGATACATAATATACATGCCTATCTAGCAGTTTATCATGCAGTAAAGAAAATACAGGAAATAAATAAAAAAGACCAATCAATACGAAAATACGACTATACACAACTGGAAGAACCACTACGCCTAAACGAACTGCTGGAGGAGAATAAGAGAACACGATATCACGATGTCAACGAATAACCAATCGAATACTCAAGCCCTCGTCCCTAGTATGGACTCGCAGGTTTGAACAACTACTAACCCTCGCCCCTAGTGTGGACTCGCAGGCTAGCATCACCCTCGCCCCTAGTGTGGGCTCGCAGGTGTGGAACAGATAACTACTAACCCTCGCCCCTAGTGTGGACTCGTAGACTAGCATCACCCTCGCCCCTAGTGTGGGCTCGCAGGTGTGGAACAGATAACTACTAACCCTCGCCCCTAGTGTGTACTCGTAGACTAGCATCACCTTCGCCCCTAGTGTGGGCTCGCAGGTGTGGAACAGACTAACCCTCGCCCCTAGTGTGGACTCGTAGGCTAGCATTATCCTCGCCCCTAGTGTGGGCTCGCAGGTGTGGAACAGATAACTACTAACCCTCGCCCCTAGTGTGGACTCGTAGGCTAACATCACCCTCACCCCTAGTGTTGGCTCGCAGGTGTGGAATAGATAACTACTAACCCATGTCCCTAGTGTGGACTTGCAGGCTAGCATCACCCTCGCCCCTAGTGTGGGCTCGCAGGTGTGGAACAGATAACTACTAACCCTCGTCCCTAGTGTGGACTCGCAGGCTAGCATCACCCTCGCCCCTATTGTGGGCTCGCAGGTATGGAACAGATAACTACTAACCCTCACCCCTAGTGTGGACTCGCAGGTTAGCTTCACAAAATCAAGATACAGCAGTTCCGTTATGACTTATTCATCATATGACACGATACGACTCAGTCCAAGTACAGGTGATGACACGACACGACCCAAATCACGATACACGAGAGAACCAATCCGGTAGAACCACGACATCCAGCCAAGCATGATAACGATAAAAAAACATGACTAATAAACCAGTAAAGACTGTCTAAAGTAAAGCACGTAAATCAAGAGAACTGAAATAACTAACTGATAACATATAAAGATATAGGGACTAAATAAGCATGTAAATCATGAACAACTAGAGAACTAACTGATAACATATATAAAGTAAAGGAACTGTAAGCATGAGTAATGAACTTTAGAGGGAGGCAAGGTATCTTGTCTGGATGTTGCACGCAGATCCCACAAAATAAAGTCAACTAGTGAGCCGTAAAGTCCAAATCATCAAAACTGTCTCCGAAAGCTGAAACAAACATTGCCAATATTCTCAGAATAGTCTAATTATCTAGGATTTCTTGTCCTTAAGTCCAATTCTGGGCACAGGGGCAAAACGATAATTTTGGGCCAAAACGGTGTCCGCCGTTGGACCCGCTTTACACCGAAAAACGTGTCAGAGCCTATGGTCTCTAAAGTTATCAAACTACATGTCTACGGATTCGTTTTGATGATACAACCCAATGGTATGTCTAATTTTGGATTCCGGTGGGCCGTGCACAAAATCGCTCGTTAAATTGGATCATGGGACCCGCGAAACGGCAAACCGATCAACCGTGTCAGAATTGGACCAAACTTGGCATACAGGACCAGAAAAATAATACGGTCCTGTTGGCGCAAGTTTCGTCTCGATCTGACGAACGTGCACAAAGTAATTGAGAAGTTTGCACAGAGGTCGATACGGTGAATTTTGACGGATATGCATCAAATTCGTCGCGCACACGCGACCAATTTGAATTTTGTCAAAGTCCACACGTCCACGAAGCCATTACCAAAATATATCAAATTAGCGACGTCATGATACGTCGCTAATAATGACAATTACGTCGCTAATCGTAATTGGCGACGGCTTTAGCGACGTAAAATGAAGGTCGCTTTTTAGCTAGTCGCAGATGGCAAATACGTCATCCTATGTTGCTGTTTGCGACGTCCCATCCGTGTCGCTAGGTCGTCGCAAAGTTAGCGACGTAGCGTGACAAAAACTTTATGTCGCAAACTTAGCGACGTAGTGCAACTTCTTAGCGACGTTTAGTTCTATTGACGTGATGACGTGGCATGCCTGCCACGTCAGCAAGGTGGTGACGTACAGCAACGTATAGCGATGTCCACTTTCCGTCGCTATCCGTTGCTATACGTCGCTATCCGTCGCAGACTACTGAAAAAAAATAAAAAAATATGATGTGTATTTTTGTTATGCAGTGTGTCTGTGTTTACAGTGTGTGTGAAGTGCAGTGTTCGTACCATTGACAGTTTCGCTTACTGTTCTATGTTTTATCTTGAATAGAAAGATCAACAGTTCAGGGTGCACTTCTCAGAGCTTTCTCTTCACGTCCTTCACCTTCTCGGGATCCTGTACGACGTCCCGAGAGAGTGAAGGATGTGAAAATAAAGCTCTCAGAAATACACCCTGAACAGTTGCTCTTTCTGTCCAAGATTAAACATACAACAGTAATCGAAACTATCGATGGTTCCGAACACTGCATTTCACATACACTGTAAACACAGACACACATCATTACAAAAGTACATATTATATTTTTTTAAAATTTAGGCAGTACCTCCTTTGTATATCAGATCATCGCTTATAACCCAGCGTAGGTATATTTGTCATCCCCGTCGCAGATATCATCATAATTAACAGTCTCCCATCATAATAGTCTACAAATAATAGATGAATAACAGTCTCCCATCATAACAGTCTACAACTAAATATCATACATGTACTCAATAAAAATACCAACAAATTAAATATCACGAACATACATGTCCAACAAACATACTTGTCCAACAGAGTCAAATAATAATGAAAATTAGTGTACAGAACGGTCAATGGGCCCATAGGGCCAATAAATACAAAGATGATAAAAAAATCTACTGGATCACTGAGGACCCCTGCCGTGCATATGGGATAGCATGTACTCATACTGCTCCTGTGTGAGCTGCACCGTAGGGACAGAAGGAGGCAGTACAATATCTGGAGTCGGCGCCGTCGATGGACCGGAAGGACGTATCTGCTCCAGCTCTTGCAGTTGCTCACCATGCGCAACAAGGGTACTCACCATCCTCTGAGTACTCTCCTCAATCGAAGCCGATACCTGAGTGAGTGAGGCAGACATGGTCCTCTGCGATCCCTCCAGCTCGACCTGTCTACGCTCTGTGCGCTGCGTAGACTAGGTGAGCGTGTACAAGCTGGCAGCTGTAGCCTGCTGCAGACTCATCAGCTCCTGTATACTGCGCTCGACCGCATCAAATCGTCCGGTGATCATCGGAGGGTCGGATCGTCGCTCGACCGTATCAGAAATTTGCTGCTGCAACTCGCGATGCAGCTCATCGATCTGACGACGAATATCCTGAGCTCGTGATGACGCCTGCGAAGCCGGAGACTGCGCTCTGACAGAGGGGGCCCGGGATGACTCCGAAGCCAAATACGCGCTGTAGGATCCCGTACCGTATTACGTACCCTTCTGAAGACCGCCAACGGCGGTCATACAGAGGTCGTCCGGCGATGGAGCTGTAGGCGGCTGGGAGGAAGTACCAGCCCCTCCCTCTGCTGGCGCACTAACAGCAGCAGCCTCCTCCTCCTGTAGCCGAACAAACTTGGCCTAGAACAATGTTTGCTAGCGTGTAAGTGTTTGCTAAAGTCTATATTGATATCTATTTTTCTGTTTTCTAAATTATAGTAAATTAATATAAAGAATAGAACGTACATATGCCTGCGTTGCCCTCTCGTCAATGAACTCCCTAGCCCTCCGATGGGTGACCAGGAAGACGGTCACCATGTTGGGGTCCTCACCTTTTTTTACCTGTTAAATTAGATTATCTATTATTAGTATTAAACATTCTATCGAACTATATATAAATTAATATCCGTCATAGGAAATGTACCAGACGACGAAAATGCTCCGTCATCGGAATGGAGCCACCACACCACTTACCGGCGCTCGACCGCGCAACCTTGGCCTTGTTAGACCGCTCCTGGTACCCGGGCTTGCTGAATCTAGCCTTCATCGCAGTCCACTGCTCTGGCGTAATCCAACCATGGATCGGCTGTCCGGAGCGATCATGAGACTTCTGGTCGTAGATCGCATCACGGATGAGCTTGCCTGCGACGGCAGAAAATTGGGCCTCGATCTTCGTCGTCCGGTGTAGTGGATAGAAATAGGTCCTCTACAAGAAGTAAAATAGAAAGAGTTGTATAATATACACAAATGATTATTAAAAATTAAAAATAAACAAATTTTTTACCTTGAAGTGGGTGAACCAAAAGGCCTTCCTATCTGCGGGAGCATCTGAGTAGTTAATCCAAGATTATGTCTGATCAGATTGGTACTCCAGTATGGCAGATCCCAGAATATGCTCCTCTTTTTCCAGTTATGATCTCTACCAAATCCATCGCACTTGTACCCAGTTGTAGGATCTTCGATAGCACTTGAAAAATCTCTAACCTTCTCCCATATCGTGGCTCCGTACCACCTTGACGGTGGATCACCCTTCTCTACAACGTCGGCTCGGAATGCATTCCTGTTCTTTCTGAACGGGTGATCTTTTGGCAGAAATTGCCGATGACAATCAAAGAAGTACGGTTTTCCTCCATGTTTTAAGCGAAAAGCCTTACTACGGTCCATGCAATACGGACATAAGAGACGGCCATGAGGGCTCCATCCAGATAACATTCCATAGTCCGGAAAGTCGTTAATGGTCCACATAAGGGTTGCTTTCATCTAAAAATTCTGCTTCCTGAAAACATCGTACGTGTTAGCGCATACTTCCCATAACTGATTCAACTCATCTATCAAAGGCTGTAAGTACACATCAATGTTCCTTTTGGGATTGTTCGGACCAGAAATTATAACAGTTAGAAACATGTACTGAGTCTTCATGCACATCCAAGGCGGTAGGTTATACGGAGTGACAATCACAGGCCAGCACGAATACTGGGATCCCGAAAGACCAAAAGGAGTAAAATTGTCAGAAGATAGCCCCAACCTGACATTACGCGGATCTGAAGCAAAATCAGAATACACTCGATCAAAGTGCTTCCACGCTTCTCCATCGGATTGGTGATCTAACACTCCTTCAATCTGTTCTCGCATGTGCCACCTCATATTTTCGGCCGTCTCTTTTACCATAAATAATCTTTACAACCGCGGCGTTAAAGGCAAGTAGTACATTGAATCGGTCGGCCTTCTTGTACCGGTAGACCTTCCTATACTAGTTGTCTTATAGCGATCAGCACCACAAAATCTGCACACATCTGCATCCTTGTCATCTTTGTAGTACAGCATGAACCTATTGTGACAAGAATTGATTTTCTCGTATCCCATCCAGAGCGATCTTACCATCCTCTTAGACCGGTAGAAGTCTTTAGGCAACTTAGCACCCTTAGGCAATATTTCTATAAGCAACTCCATAAGACGGTTGTAGCAATCTTGCGACTTGTTAAAATTGGACTTGATGCTCAACAATCTTGTAACCACCTCCAACGGTGAATAATCCTCACAACCAGGATATAATGGAGTCCTTGCATTCTCCAGCAACTCCATAAACTGTGCAGCATCGGCGTTCGGTGCCTCCTCAGGTGCATCATGATCGTCCTGATCGAAACTAGGCCCCGTCGTATCAAAAATTATGTTCACCAACCCATCGTCGTAAGCAGCATTGTTGTGGACATCCACATAAGACTCATACTCCGATGCTAAAGAGACAAGTTCTCCGTGCGCGCTCCACTGATAGTAATTCGGCATAAAACCCTTCGAGTATAAATGATACGTGACTTCCACTTCTGAATGATATTTCAAGTTGTGACATCTCACACACGGACACTTAATTTTGGTACCGTCCATGTACTGAGGGAACGCCTTGGCAAACTACAGGAACTGCTGTACACCCTCTATGAATTCATCTCGCACACCGTACATGTCATAAGGATGACAGTTGTACATCCACGAACGATTTCGTAAGTAGTAATTCATATCCATATCCAATTAAGGATAATTCTATAAGATAGATACATGCACATTACAGTCAGTGAATGAATGTACACCCTCTATGAATTCATCTCGCACACCGCACATGTCATCAGGATGACGGTTGTACATCTACGAACGATTTCGTAAGTAGTAATTCATATCCATATCCAATTAAGGATAATTCTGTATGATAGATACATACACATTGCAGTCAGTGAATGAATGTTATGACAGTTTAGATATGGGTACACAACATAAACTGTTCATTCATTCCACATATTACAAACAAAGAATTTGAAGAAAGAAACAAAAACAACTGTGTTGGGACTAAAACAACTGTCTTGTGTCAAAGTGTCGTATCCGATAGACCGATACTAATCCGATACGGTCGATACTAATCCGATACCGATTCTGATACTCATCCCAACTGTCCAATATGGACCCTTTGGGTCTACAAGAGTTACTTCACCCAGTTTGTCAAGAAAGGTAAACCTTTTTAAATTAATATCCTATAACTTGGCCTTTGGCCTGTGCTTGAGCAGTATCCTAACTCAAACTATCTATCCTAACTAATAAATTAATATCCTACTTTAACATCTACTAACTCTCATATTCCTTCTAACATAAACTAATATCCTAATCTAAACTAACCCTTTAACTGAAACTAATATCTAAACAATGCTAATCATGAACTAACCACCTAACCTGGAAGTCCACACTGCTCAAGCACAGGCCAAAGGCCAAGTTATAAGGCAAAATGTAGGCAACTGCTTGTAGCTACAAGGCAAAACCAAATGTTGACGTTATATATACCATCAATATTTAAAAAATTTACTTGTCTTGACAAAGTGAGTGAAGTGAAGTAACTCTTATAGACCGAAAGGATACTCTATACACTCTATGTAATACGATATACCAATCATACCTACACTTCTAGGATACTCTATACACTGTAGTAATGAATTGCCCTTACTAATGATGCTCTTAGGTAACATATTTAACAGATGAGATTTTTATGTTGCACTTATGCATTTGTAGCTATAAACTGCTTGAGCAACAACATATAGGTATGGAAATCGGTATCGGGCTATTCCTATGAGTATTGGTATCGACGATATCAGTAGTAGACTTACTAGCTAGGGTTTTGGTCAAAACCAATTATTTTTAATTTTTCTTAAAGGATACGCTTCAAAGGACAACGTACGTGATCAGTTTAATTAGCTCACCGGATAAAGGGGACGACCAAAAAAGTCAATATTGCTGACCACCTCCGCTAATTGCTACTTTTGATTGCAAACCAAATTAATAATAATAATAATAATAATAATAACAATAATAATAATAATAATAATAATAATAATAAAGTCAACACACTAGACTATACTAGACTACACTTCACTTACACCTCTGGATGACTTTGGCTGAAACCAGCCAAAGCTAGTTCAACGAGAGCTCCAAGAAAAAAATGGCTCTCCTCCCACAAACCACAATGGAAACTATACTTGAATAATGCACTCTATTCATTTGGGACTATTCCAGGTGTCCAAATTATAAGCAACCCTATATACATGATACGAATTTCCAACATGTGACATTCATCCATAGCTACTGCTTAATTGTTTCATTCGGGGTTCTATTATGTGTGAAATGTAAGACGCAAGTTACATTCCTGATGGACTTTTTTATATCAAATTGGCGTTTCTAAAATACTAGTCCAATTGGAGATCTCTAAGAACGTTTGAGCATACATGATAAAACAAAATTGCAACCCGAGCTATTCCTGGACTCTATATTGCATTCTACAGTACTCTGAGAGTGTGACTGTGCTCTGGTGTGGTATTTATTTGGAAATAAGATGTCGCCAAAACCATTATTTTTTATTTTTCTTCCTCTTGAAAACTTTTGTATTGTCCGATTGTGAACTATCAAAACCATTATATGAATCGGGTTTGAACAAAATTAAACCTAAATAAAACCCAAAACATGTCCAAGGGTCGTGTCAGTGTCAGTGTCCAAAACATGCACACACAGTGTTAGTGTCAGTGTCCAAAATATGTCCAAGGGTCATGTCAGTGTCCAAGGGTCGTATCAGTGTCAGTGTCCAAGGGTTTGAACAAAATCAAACCTAAATAAAACCCAAAACACGCACGCACAGACATTGAGTGTGTGCGGGGTGGAGGAGGAGGAGGAGGAGGAGGAGGAGGGAGAGGAGTTAATTAGGTTAGGGTTTACCTGAGCTCGAAGATGAGGAGCTCGACGGGGGGGGGGGGTAGGGGTCGCCGGAGGGGGAGGGAGTCGCCGGAGGGGTAGGGGTCGCCGGAGGGGAAGGGAGTCACCGGGGGGGGGGGAGAGTTGCCTGGGGCGGGGGGGGAAGGGGAGCTCGAGTGAAAATTAGAATTTTTGAGTGAGGGGGAAAAATGAAACGCTGTGCCCTAAGTAAAAATTTTAGCGACGTCAAGAGATGCCGTCGCTAACCGTCGCAAAATTTTAATAGATGGCGACATATTTTAATAATATGTCACTGCACGTCGCTATTCAGCGACGTTATTTAACTCCTGTCGCTGAACGTCGCAAGTCAGCGACGTTTTGCGTTGTATATATAAAGGAGTCGCTATATTCCATATTTAGCGACGATATTTTATGCCGTCGCTAAATTACGTCGCTAATAGATTATATTTTAGTTGTGAGCTATTACGCACCTTTTGATGCTTACGGTGCGCGACCACGTCGCCCGGATTGGTGGAACGCACGTCGTATCGAGAAAAGTTTTCTAAAATTTGGTTTTGTAAAACAGATTTTTTTGGATTTTTAACAGTGAGTAACTTCGCGTATTCTTCATGAAATCATGACCTACAAATTTGGTTTCACTCTCATATATGTTGACTAAAACTGTTTCAAATTCATTTTTGAAAAACTCTAATATATGGTTCAGAATTTCTCTTCTAAAACAGGGTATCGGGTTGTTCATAAGTTCTGTTTTGAACAGAGTTTTTGCGAGGTTTGCGTTGATTTTTTGTCGCACACAGAAAAGTTCAAGAAGAACTAATTCACAGGGATCTGAGATGGTTATGTTAGGGTCATACCTGAGCAATCGGCTCGACAAACGGTCGACCGATCGGGGAGAAATCTTCGCACGAAGTCAGCCCTTCCAACCGCCAACACTGCTACGTTGTACTTTGTTTTCCGTACCGTGGTCGGCTCCGACGGCCCGTACGGCCGCGCGTGGCAGACCAGGGGTGCGCGCCGGCGCCTGGGGGCTGGGGGTGGGTCGCCAGGGCGTGGGTTCGAGTTAGGGTTTTGAAGCTTTTATCGATTTCCTCTCGCGTATATACATATCGCCATATATATATTAGCGCTCGGTACCCAGCAGATCGGGGGGTTTTGGGCTCGGGTCCGCATGCTCAGCCTGGGCTGAGGTGCTACTGTTTATGGGGGGGGGGGGGTTTGGGCTCATTCCTTTTTTTAATAAGGATAATGATAATAATAATAATAACAACAATAAATCAGGGTATGTTACAGGAAACCCCCTAAAGTTTGGGTCAAATAGCAATGCTCAAAAGGAAACCATGGAAGCCACCTTGAGACTTCACTTTCTCTTCCCAACCACAACTAGAGGTATATTGTCAAGGAATGAAATAATAATAATTGGTATATTATTTCTTATATGTATATTAAATCCCTATATATATATATATATATATATATATATATATATATATATATATATATATATATTTGTTACAAGGCATAGTCACACTCAATATATATTTAAATAACATTTGCAATACCTATTTACTAAAATAAATACATTTATAACTTACAAGAATTATATAATAAGCCTTATGAAATATAAATACTAAACATTATAATCAATATATAAATAAAATATTATAAGTGTATAAATGTAGGTACATATACTCAACAACGTGCAAGATCATATTTAACCTACTGATTTCTAAAGAAAATACAAGGACATTATTTATAAAATATATTATCCATTTACTGATAATAGAATATATATATCATATATAACTATTATAAACTATTTACTTGGCCATAAAAGTAAAATACCAATATAAATATCTTACATATGCCATATACATCTACATGGTCGTTTTTGGGCGTACGGTATGTCTACATGAGTTTGGACTGGCTTGGGTCAAGTCCGGGCCAGAATAGTACAGTCGGGTCTCCTAAAAGTCAATAATACACTAGTGTACAGGTACGCCACTGCACTATCCGTACCATGATTCCTAGTCGTCTTGTACCCCCAGTCTCAACCATGGCTAAAGTCATCTACCGTAATAATTAACTAAATAATTATTTATAAAAACAAAAAAATTACCATTTAAATCAAATAAATAAATAAATAAAAATTTTAAAAATCTTCGGGAAGGGAGGCTACACTACCTGCACTACAAAAAAAGTGATCTTTTACGACATTGAAATTAAGGCATACCTAAGATAGTATGCCGTAAATAATCATTTTACGACATACATTTTAACGAATGCCATAAAATAGGACATAATATAATTTATTATATTATTTACGACATGTATTGAATGTCTTAAATTTTTTATAGAAAAGATGGCATGCAGTGAATGCCCTAAAACCAAAATAACACAGGCGCCAAAAAATTTCAGCTTCGCGCCTCCTCCAGTTCCTCGATCCCCGCCTCAAAAGCATCGAGGAAAAAGCTTCCCCCCTTTTAACTGCATGCCTCCTCTATCCCCCGCCTCAAAACCTAAATAACACAGGTTCCCCATTTTTTTCTCGCAGGAAAAAGCTTCCCCTATTTTCTCCCGCTTTTTCTCTCGCGTCTTCTCTCCAGCCTCAAAATAGGTTCGATTCTCTCTTCTTCTTCTTCTTCTTCTTCCTGCAGCCAAGAACTTCTTCTTCTTTTGATTTTGTTCCTCTTCGTCTTCTTCTTCTTCTTCTTCTTCTTTTGATTTTTACATCTTTTGTTTGTGTTCAGATCATAGCAAGGGAAGGGGAGAGCAGTACAAATTCGTGAGCACAAGTCTTATTCTCCAATTTTTTTTAAGGGTTTTATTCCCCCAATTTCTTTCTTTTTATTTAGGGTTTTACGCTTACTCCGATTTTTTTTTTCGTTTTTATAGGATCTCCACATATCTACGGAGACCCATGGCTGAATTGTAGGTTTGATTTCTTCTTCCCCCAATTTTACCTAAGAAATTTTATTTTCCACATATGTTCTAGTTTAATTTGTGCGTATATTGCTATTTACTAGTTCCTGCGTAAGGATCGAGGTCCCCATATGTTCCCCCAATTTTATTTTCCAATATGTTCTGGTTTAATTTGTGCGTATATTGCTATTTACTGGTTTAATTTTGTTTGAGTGTGATAATGTATAGTTCCCGCGTAAGGATCCAGGTCATGTTTCTGCATCTGTTTACTGGTTTAATTTTATTTTCCACATATGTTCTGGTTTAATTTAGCTATTTACTGGTTTAATTTTGTTTAATTTGTGTGTATATTGCTACCAATTCTATGTTTCTGCAGCTGATGTTAATATTGGGACTACTTGGTGGTCAGGTGAAAAACATTTTGGATGTCTGGTTTAATCTTTAGGCGATATCTTTAGGTGAAAAGCATTTTGGATTGTCATTATGTAAGAAATTGATCTTTAGGCACTAATTTCATATGTTGTTATCTTGTACGAAATTGATCGTGGACTAGACCCACACCCTCTCCTAGTTTGATCTTTAGTCACTATTTTTGTCTTTTACACGTCTTTCATATCCGATTGGGAACTAGATGAATCTGTAAATTTGATTATACCAACTGAATTATCGAGAATTAGTGTTTGCAAAATTTTAGAGAGTTGATTGGTTACCATAGATAGTAAATAGTCAGGTTTGTGTCCATGAAACAACATTCTCTTCAAGGTCGTTTTCTGGATTATATAACTACAACATAAATATACTCCAAGATATTCGTTGTCGTGTTCTATTTGTATATGGAAACCATCTCTTTTTTCTACATACAGCTCAATTTACCTCCATTGGTCTATTATATGCAGTTCTAAGAAAAATTGAAAGAAAATGATAATTTGGTTGTTTGTCATCTACATGCATGCAGTTAACTGACACCAAACATTTTGGATGTTATGGCATGGGGTTTGATTGATTGGTAGATATGTGCATGGACACAAATAAGAGAACATGATACAGAAAAAAAATGACTCAAACAAATAATTGATTTTGACAGATCCTTGTTTATTTTGGGGGTGTCCATGTCATGTTCGATAAGTGAACGATACGACATTGGCAAGACACTGATTTGGAGTGTCATGCTTCCTAGATTGGTAGGTAGTTAACGGTGTAGATAAGTGCCATATGCATTGTTTTTAGTTTTATAAAGTATTGTTACTGCATATGTAAAGGACATCTGAAGATTTGGATTTGGGGCTTGGTGAGAGACATGTCTTTCCTCACAAAGATTTCTAAGGGTAGATTTGTCACATGCTTGCTCATCCAGCACCAATCCTCGCCATCAAGTCCATAATTGAAAATTTCCAGCTCCAGCTGCCATAGGAAGAGACCATTTACTAATGGAATAGTTGAAAATCTCTTTATCATTATCTAGTTGCCTATTTCCATTTTCCATTAGGTATATCTTTGATGGCAATCAACATCGACGGGCACTGTTTCCAGGCTCAGAAGAAACCTTAATTTTCATCTCTCGCCATAACTAATGTACTTACGCTGTAGATTTTGTGGGCTATTATAGCAGTTGCATAACATTTTGATCATTAAGGTTCCATAAAGAGGCTGCAACTTGCAGAGCAGAAGGCTGCCCTCCTTCACTTTTACAAATATCGTTGCAACATATGATGTTGTGGCATTGATCTACATCCTGTAGTAAATATCTTTCATCATAAATATTGTTGCAACATTTGATGTTTTATAATTTAGGCATGTTTTATGATCTAGACAATTTTGTTTCACTTAGTTTCCTGTAGGATCTTTTTGCACTAGCTATCAACTTGTATGTCTATGCGCTGGTAATATCCCTTTATTTTATTAAAATTCTTTTTAGTAACTTTATGATCTAGGCATGTTTTTATTTAATTCCTTTTGAGCAGTTCTCACATCAAAATCTGAACTAGGATTTTTTTTTGACGGAGTGAATGGTAAGGTTGCAAACTTTTAGTTGCTTATTTTTTGAAAGTGTTGTCTAATTATTTTTTCATGAACATGAAACATTGATCTACATCCCTGTAATATACTGATATAGTTGTTTACCATAAATCTGATACACACGCTAGCACAAAACTGGTACAATTATGGAATAGAACCCTATCTATCATAAGATAGTTTGCAGTTTTCTAACCAAATTTGCAGTTTGCTATTAAGACAATTTGCAATTTACAGTTTTCTAACCCTATGTAATAAGATAGTTTGCATTTTGTAGTTTTCTAACCAAATTTGATTCCACACCGAAAGTTATATATGTGTCTTGAAACAAAATGCAGCTTCATGTTTTTTGCTTTGATACTTTTGAATGGCTGTTAGTTAGCTATATGTATTTCTAAAGCATGGACATATGGGATTAACTTGTTGTGTTTTGGTTTTGTTTGGCCAATGGGTGCATGCTGACTTGCAACTATTGGACTTACTTAAAAGAGAAATTGTGTGGTGATAGTTTTGCCTTTGACTACATGATGCAGATTGTGGTGAAGTGCCGAAAGGAAGTGCTGAGATATTTTTTTCGCAAAGTCAGGTTATGGAAAGGGGATGAAGAAGAGGAAGCCCCACCAATCATTGTAGGTATTCGCTTATAAAAGCTAGCATAGGATGCATCTTTTATGTCTTTTTCCCTGAATATTCTGCATTCATAACATCCATAGACAATTAACTCCCAGAGATGAACCAATCAACTCCCAGAGATGAACTAATATTATACTGGTGAAAGATAAAGTTATCTTCAGGATCTTGCTAAGGTTAAATTTATTTATGCTTGTAACATGAGATTTTTTTAGGGTGCCTAATGTCTGCCACAATGTTCCAAGAATAAGCTGCACCAAAAAGCAATTGTGATTTATGATATTTCTACACACCATTTTGTCATATAAAGGAGCAACTAAAATGATGCTCAAGTAAGGTCCAATAGTTAGTTATAGTTGCAACCATTTTGCTTGCATTTAGCTGACTCATAGGAAGCAAGTTTCTTTGCATAAGTTGCTATCATAAAGAGTAAATTCCTCCACTTAGATCTTCATCTTAACCACTATAATTCTTGTTGTATACTGATACTTATTCTTTATCCTGACATGGGAGTCATGGAAAATCTCTCAAGTAATCATGATAAGTTAATGACCGTTTGGAAATGCAATCTCTGTTGTAGTTTACTGGTCTTAACATTCCTATCCTAATATTGTTACTTGAACTAAAGAATATGAAAATTGGTACAAAGTTTACTGCTTTTAGATTCCATGCATGGTGTCTAAGTTATTCTCTTCATGTTGGATCTTACATGATATGGTAGCAAATAAATGTGCAACTTTACACGACCATTGAAGCTAGGATAGGGGATCATTTCTATTTATTAAATTTGTCATGGATTGTGCTTTACTGACATGGTTTAACTTATTTTGGGGCGTATCAGAACCATTAGAATTGAACAAACGTATAGGCTGTGTTGATTGTTCTTTCAACATGAGCATTCTATTACAACATAAAGTTCACCATTACTAGTCAAGGTGAGACTGACGATTCTAAAATCGTCATATGAGGAAGTGGTCGTTCCCATTCTTTTAGGTTTTACAGCTGAATGGTGGAAATGTCAAATTGATCAAAATGGAAATCGATACGATTAACAAATTTCTTAATTGTAAAGTCGTGTAAGAAAAATATTGATGTGATAAAATGATATAATCTACTAGATGATATCTTCCCCACAGGAGTGAAAACACTAATACCTCCAGCAAAGGATTTCATATAATAAAGATGCTAAGGAAAGGAGGTCTGTCCACCTTTTAGGTTTTATACATCGTCAAAAGTTTTACCACTAGATAGGCCACGCAATTGTATACAATTGTATAGAAGAAATGTTTAGGAGTCTAACTAGTTTAGGAGTCCAATCCTGAGGTCAGGATCCTGACCACGCAATTGTAATGGGAACAACATTTTATTTAACAGTTCTACTTATAAAATTCATCCTGTCATTTGATAACTAGAAAATGATATTTGAATCACACATTTGGATTATGAAGATATTCTAAGAAATAATTGCATTGTTGATTTTTTTAGTATATTTTAAGTTCAGCCTGAGGAAAATTATAATCATGGCTCCGTCCTTGTGTATCATGTTTGTCCTTCAACCTCCTTGATTTTAACAGGGGATACCAACAAGTGGGTGATACACAATGGATAAAGATTGGGTAAAGTTTAGAAGGTTACTATCGAATCCCTGAAACCATAAATATTAATATATAAATACTATTAGTGTCTTTCTTTAATATAATATTGAAGTTTGCTTTTACTTGTAGACATTCACAAGCATATCAAAATAGAGCACGAAGGTTTGCTGATACGATTCAAGCTAGCAAGGGAAATCCAAAAAAAATCCAGTGTCCTTGTTGCCATTGTTTAAGCCATCGATTCTACCATTTTGATGCAGTTTATGAGCACATAGTCATATTTGGGATGGATCCTACATACTATAAATGAGTCTTTCATGGGGAAAGTTATACTGCAACTAGAGATGAAGCTTTAGAAACACTTGAAGAATATAGAATGTTTAGAGATGCATATTATGAAGATGATTTCTTTGAGGGGAACGATAGCAATGCGGAACCTGCACATGAAAGAAGAGAACCACATTTTGCAAATCTTGTGGAGGATGCTGAATTCCCTTTATATGGTGGCTCTACTTATACAAAGATAGCTGCGGTCGTTGCCCTATACAAGTACAAAGCTAAACATAGTCTCACGGACAACGGTTTCAATGAACTTCTTGAGATGCTAGGCAAACTTCTACCTCAAAACAACAAACTTCCTGATTCATTATATTCAACAAAGAAGCTACTTAAGGAATTTGATTTAGGCTATGAGAAGATACATGCTTGTGTGAATGATTGTTGTTTGTTTAGAAAGGAAAAGGAACATATGAATACATGTCCAAAATATGGGGCTTCACGGTGGAAAGTTGATGCACGCACCAATAAAATTGAAAATGGAGTCCCTGCAAAGGTATTGAGGTACTTTCCTATAATACCAAGATTTAGGAGAATGTTTAAATCACTTGAAAAGGCAGAACAATTAATATGGCATCACACTCACAAAAGTCAGGATGGAAAGATGCGGCACCCTGTTGATTCAATGGCATGGAATATGATCGACAGTAAGTGGCCTGATTTTGCATCAGATCCACGTAATCTTAGGCTTGGCCTTTCATCTGATGGATTTAATCCTTTCAGTGATCGTAGTACTCAGTATAGTTGTTGGCCTGTGATTTTGGTTGCCTATAATCTTTCCCCATCCTTATGTATGTCAAAGGAAAACTTAATACTGACATTATTGATCCCTGGGCCTAAGCAACCAGGAAATGATATAGATGTCTACTTGGAGCCACTTATAGAAGATTTAAAAGAGTTATGGACAAATGGTGTGAGTGTTTATGATGCATTCACTAAATCCACATTTAATTTGAAGGCTGTTTTAATGTGGACAATAAATGACTTTTCAGCTTATGGAAATTTATCTGGATATTCTACAAAAGGCAGAGCAGCTTGTCCGGTATGTGGAATTGAGACATCTTCAAGAAGGTTGCCTAATTTTAAGAAGCATGTATACATGGATCATAGACGATTTCTTGTGCACAATCATCTATTTAGATTAAAAAAGTCATGGTTTGATGGAAACGAAGAACATAGAGGGAAGCCTAAAGAAGCATGTAAATGATTGGAGGAAACCAAAGAACGAAGATAACAACTATGTCAACAATTGTGGACAACCAGCAAAAGAAGGTAAGAAAAGGAAGAAAGAGAACATGAGGAAGAAGACGCAACAACTGAATGTTGATTCAATATGGCCTTGGAAGAAAAAATCAATTTTCTTTGAGTTACCTTATTGGGAGGTACTATAATTAACTCTCTCTCTCTCCCCCTTTTCTCTCTTTCTATCATTTTCTGCATATAAAATCTATTTTCAGTTATAAATTTAATACGTCTTCTTTATATGATGTTTCAGAGTTTACTTTTGCAACACAATTTAGGTGTGCTGTACATTGAGAAGAACATTTGTGAGAGCATTATTGGCACAATATTGAATATAAAGGGAAAAACAAAGGATGGACTGAATTCTCGTAAAGATATGGAAGAAATGGGCATACGGAGAGAACTACATGTTGAAAAAGTAGGGGACAAGTTTCAATGGGCAGCAGGTTCTTACAATTTATCGAAATCGGAGAAGAAATTATTTTGCAAGAGGCTTGCAAATTTACGATTGCCTGATGGTTACAACTCCAACATTTCAAATCATGTGTCATTACAAGATTCTAAGATTTTAAACCTCAAGTCCCATGATTGTCACATTCTACTCCAACAAGTCTTGTCAGTAGCATTAAGAGGACTTCTGCCAAAGGGTACGAGAACTGCAATATTTCGACTTTGTTCATTTTTTAATGAATTATGCCAAAGAGTGATTGATAAAAACAAATTAGAACAACTAGAAGTTGCAGAAACTTTGTGCTTATTAGAAAGATTTTTTCCTCCATCATTTTTTGATGTTATGGTGCATCTCACAATTCATCTTGCAAGAGAAGCTCGAATTGGTGGGCCTGTACAATTTCGTTGGATGTACCCTTTTGAGAGGTAATACATTGCATTTTAAATTTATAATAAACTTAAAAATTATTCTATGCTATACTAATATTAATTTTTAATTAGATTTATGAAGGTGCTAAAAGGATATGTTAGAAATCGTTCACGGCCTGAAGGATGTATAGCAGAAAGGTATCTTGCTGAAGAATGCTCAAGTTTTTGTAGCGGGTACATAAAGCAAGCTGCTGAAATTGGTGCTCAACATAGGCGCAATGATGATTTTGAAAATGAAACTATTGGAGATGGGAGGCCAATTTCTAAGGGGCAAATAAGAACAATGTCTTCTGACATGTTAGAGATCGCTCATCGTACTATTTTGTTTAATAGTTCTGAAGTCAAACCATATACTAAGTAAGTATGATTGCAAATTATAAACATATTTTCACTTAAAATTTTCGTAACTTCCTTCTTATGTGCTTATATTATAATACCAGAATGCATCTAGAGGAACTTATGCATTTGGATAGGCGTCTTTTGAAGAATGAAAGCTTGTTACAAAAGATACATACAGAGACTTTCATAGGATGGCTAAAAAATAAAATCAAAATGGGCCAAGCTGGCACTATGTCGAGCACATTAAGGTGGCTAGCATGTGGACCTAAAAAGGATATATTATCCATCTCAGGTTATGTCATTAATGGTCATCGATTTCATACGAAAGTTGCCGAGAAAAGCACACAAAACAACGGTGTTTCAATTGAAGCAGAAACAGTTTGTCGATCTAGTGCAAGAGACACATCTCATGTCATTGGAAAAGTATCTTATTATAGGGTTATTAAAGACATAATTTTGCTTGACTACTACAATGTTCAAGTTCCTTTATTTCAATGTGATTGGACAAACATAGAAAATGGTGTCAAAGTTGAAGAGGGATTTACATTGGTTAACCTTCACCAATGGCAAAGTCAATTCGAGAAAGATCCATTTATTTTAGCCTCACAAGCAAAGCAAGTATTTTATTCAAGAGAGAGTGATGCATCAAATTGGTATGTTGTTCGAAAAGCACCACCAAGAGGATTTTATGAGTTAGAAAGCTTCGAAGCTAATGAATACATGCCATGTGCACCATTAGATGTATTACAGCTTGATCCGAATCTTGATGGTGAAGGTTATGTAAGACATGATTGTGATAAGATTACTTCGGATGAGGTAAATGATTTTCTGACCCGGAGGACATTTTAATATTTGATGTGTTACATTATTCATTAAATTGCACTTATTGATTATATTGCAGGTATATGGGGCTACTGAGTATTAACTAAGATTGGGAATCTGGTCATAGCAACTTGTTTCAATTGTTGGTGTTTGCATTGTCATGAGATTTTGTATTCTGGTCATAGCAACTTGTTTCAACTTGTTTCAAGTATTAGTGTTTATGTTGCCAATAGGCTTGACTGTCAAAGAAGAGGAAACCTATTTCTTTCTTATGTTTGGTTCAACTTCTGTTTTTGTGTGGTTCTATCAATATATTTGTGCTTCAGATTTTGTTTAGTTCTGGCCACCCCGTTAGATTCTGTTCATATATGCTTTTGTCATTATATTATAATTGCTTGAATTGGAATTCTATGATTTAAAAGAACTATTTTAATTAACATGCATGCAATTGTATTTTGCAGAGTTATTCCAAAGTCTTTGATCCTAATAGAGGTGAGCTTTGACCCGAAATTATATACTTTATATTATTTTATGTCACTGTTGGTACCTGTACACTAGAATATAAGACATTGCACACAGGTTCCTCTACACTGGTGGTTCCCGAAATTACATACATGAGTTTCAGACTTCACATGAGTTTCATCCATGAAGATTCTTGTTGTACTGAGATTCCATATGTAGCATATTACAAACAGTTATACTCAATTTTGGACGATATTAGATATAGCGCAAGTTATATATCACATTTCTTCAAATTTAAGGTGAAAGTGAAATATGGGTGTCACATATTACCAATAATTACAGAGCCAGTTTTAAAAATTAATGATGCTGCTACTCCAATTAGTGAGTATAAATATTAATGTTGTTGCTGCCTATATGTCTATCAGGTAGCAAAATTGATTACAGTTTTGAGTATATGTGGGCTGAGTATCAGTGAAACTTTTCAAATGCTATGTATGTGCTTCATTCTTGCTATGATACCTGTGTTATTAAAAATTCTTGCTGGAATTTTGGGTTTGGTTTTGTATCTTTTGATACTTGTGCTTCATTCTATGCATGTGTTTCCACCTTTTTAGGAGGAAAATTCCTCTTATTTGATACTTGGGCTGAGTATCAGTTTTGAGTATTTGTTCTTTCTTGGTCACATGACTTATAACACTTAATACTTGTTTCAGGAAGGGAGATTGTTTATGTTCCTTTTTAAGTCTGGACTAAACACTCACCAAGTTGATTATTGTTGTACTATAAAGAAGGATTGGGTAACATGTAAAATTTAAAGTTACTCCAAGAGAGCTTGGCCACAGAACAAAAACTGATTATATTTTATATTAAAATTGACAGATGTAACCAAATTCGAGAACAAATAGGATATTTAAGGGTCACATGGTTGGTGTAAAACTTAATATTCTGTGGAGATACATGTTAAAAGGGAGAGATATGACACAGAAACCAAACTTAATTTTACATGGTATAATAGTTAGCATGACAAAAGTGATCCTATGAGTTCCGAAAAACAATAGGTTGACATCTACAGAAATTTGGGGGTTGGAACAAGGAAGTCCAGTACGGGTGTAGTAAAGGCAAAAAAGAGCAAGCTATAAAGATTGACAAAATTTTAGGGAAAATATTATTGTTGTTGCTGCCTATATGCCAATCAGTTAGCATAATTGATTGTAGTTTTCAATATATGTGGGCTGAGTAAAACATTGTTGCAACATTAGAGAAGCTTTGGCTCTCTTTTAGAAGCTTGGCTGGCTGAAGCATGTCAGTAAAACATTACTACTGCTGCACTCTTGAAAGTGAAATATTACTAGGAGGAAATTTCCTTTTATTTGATACAAATTACTTTTACTAGGAAATTTCCTTTTACTAGGAGGAAACATTACTGCTGCTGGCTGAAGCATGTCAGTAAAACATTACTACTATTTGACCTGTGCTATGATATATGTGCAATTTGTGCTATGATACCTGTGCTATTCTTGAGCTTTCTATTGTTTTAGTTATTGACAAGAGGCATGTCAACAAGAGGCATGTCAATAAAACATTACTGCTGTTGCTGCCTATATGCCAATCAGTTAGCATAATTGATTGCAGTTTTCAATATATGTGGGCTGAGTAAAACATTGTTGCAACATTAGAGAAGCTTGGTTGGCTCTCTTTTAGAGAAGCTTGGTGGACTGAGTTAAACATTGATGGTTATGGCAAGCCTATTATCAATTGTGGTAAGAGGATATGCAGAAGATTTTGTTTGGTTGGGGTATCATGTAGGAACAGAGAATGTTTTCTTGCATTCAATTTCCTTTTTCTTTTCCCACATTCTTTCGAAGAAGATATAAAACCTAAGGGTCCGTTTGGTTGCAAGAACTACTTAACCTATGATACAAATTATACTGCAGCTGCTCTTTGACCTGAGGCATGTCAGTAAAACAAAAAATTCAAGCTATGGGGACACAAGTATTTATGAATCCTTTATAGATACAACTGTTTGGTTGTTTGGAGCTGAAGACACAGTTCTCTATGCTACAAGACATTTTTTTTCTTCTCTTACAAATTTACTTATCTTTTTTTTGCTTATCATGGCTAATCCTCTTTTATGTTTTCTATAGTAATTTAATTTTTTGAGCACCACTGGTCATTTTAGAAAGGTCAATTCAGAGTATTGTGAACATGCTGGGATCCGGTGAAGTAAGCTCCATTTATATTTGTAATATGTTTTTCACAATATATTGGGGTACAACTTTGAGTTCTTATTATTTGCTTATCATATGAAGCCTTCTAAAAAAGGTGCAAAAAGAGGAGTAACACAAAATTTAGCTACCAATGCTAAAACCATGCAAAGAGAAAATGGTGTAAGAATATCACAGGAAGACTCTAACTCTCCATCTAACATGTCACCTAATATAGCAAGTAACCAAAATCAACCAAATTCTAATGTGCCTGAAAAGAAGAATACCAGAGGTAAGTGTAAAATGGATCGTATTCGCAAGAGAAAAAAATCCTGTTTCGGTTGATATCAATGAGAGAGGACAACCAGTTGGAGATACTGTAGCTGAATTTGCTAGTTTTTTGGGCTCGACGGTAAGAGATTTATTACCGGTGACAATGGAGAATTGGACGAATCTTTCTGAAGATTTTAAACATCAAATATGGGAATACATTACGGTAATATTTATATACATCTTACTTATATATATTAAACATAAGATGATCTTTATTGAATGTTATGCCCTTTCTTACAGCAAAAATATATACTTGATGATTGCCACAAGGCATATACATTCCAAAAGTTGGGAAAGCATTGGCGTGATCATAAGTCCAATTTGATGAAAGAGGTGATGGAGCAAGCAAAAGTTGTAGGTTTACCACGAGCACTTGCCCTCCTCAAGCCTGACAATGTACCAGTGTTTAAAGATTGGAAGGCTTTTGTATTCAAGAGAAGTACCCCAGAATTTAAGGTAAGTGCTGTTGGTTACTTTTTTCCTTTATTTTTGGATCTAAATCTTGCTATTGCCATATAATGTATATATTTCATATGGAAAACTAGGAAATAAGTGAAAGATTAAGAAGATGCGAAAGAGTCAAACTTTGTTGCATACTACTAGTCGTAAGGGATATGCTCGTCTAGAGGATGAAATGGTAACTAAGTGATACGCATATGCTTGTTACCTAAAACTCTGTTTTAGTACCTTAGTCATTTTATTGGCCTTAGTTGATTTCTATTCATCGTTTATTACCTAAAATTTGTCTTGTAGTATCAACAATGTGATGAACCTGACTCCGTACAAAGAGTTGATGTATGGATCAAGGGACATCAGAGGAAAACAGGTGAATTGAGTGAAGAGGCTAAGTGAATTTTGGTAAGTGTTTGCCATTCTCTCTTTGTTCTACATTACACATGGGCCATTCTTGTAGTGGTCACGGTTCTTGATATATTTGTGGCTTAAACTGGTAATATCAGTCATCATCTGGCGAGTGATAACTAATGAGCCTCATTGGTAATGATGATGATCAATGTTTTTGATTCCCTAAGAAACAATGACCAAGTGGTTGTTCTTATTTTGATACAATCTGGTTTTCTACTACTTCAACATAGTTTTGCAAATAAGCATCACATTGAATTAATGAGCTTGAGTTTGAAAGCTTGTAGCTGGAGTTACTAGAACAAAATGTGTGAATGAACCCCTGCGGCATGATATCAAGGGGCTTATTTTTCCAATCCTATCATTATGTCTTGTACTATTCTTGCATGCTTGCTTCATGGTTTCATGAAGCCAAGTCATGATCATACCATGCTTTTTGCTGGTTGCTTTGCAAGAATCAATATTGGTTTTCCTGGAACTTTGGCATAGTTTTGCGGCAATCTGACCAACATCTTGTACATGATTGACCAAGCTAAAGGTTGAAGAATTTCAGCACGTCATCTGCTGATTTGTTAAGAATTTTCATGAAAATACCTATGCTTAGCAAAAACTATGGTGCATGATATATTTGTATACTAACCTACAGTCAGTGACTCTTGTATTCGACTACCTACAGTTAGTAGTAGATGCAATTCATGAACTCCACTTTATTAATGTACTCTTCTAGCTTCCTGTCATCGATGCAATTGTTCAGTTTTCTTATGTTGAGGACTTTGTTGTGGAAATATGATTTGACATTTATTTTTTACCATTTTCTTATCCACTTGTATTAAACTAAAATTACCTACTGTACTATTTACTGTTAGGATGACATAGAAGATATTCATAAGTCAGCAACACCATCAGAAAAAAATTCTTTAGAAACTGACGCTATTTCAAAAGTTATTGGTCCCGAACGATGAGGAAGAGTAAGAGGGCTTAGCTTTGGGGCGACTCCTTCTAAAGTGGAAGGTCAAAAATATCATCGTGACAAAGTCAATAGATTGGAAAGTGAGTTGACCGAGTTAAGAAATTTATATAAAAGCATTGCTGAAAAGGTTATTGGAAAAACTAACACTGTAAGTTTTAGACTTCGAGATGGTATTTTAATTCTTTATTACATACTAACACCGTAAGCTTGTCCAACAATTAACGTGTTTTTCATTCATGTAGGAAATTGGAAACTCAAACATAGTGGGAAAGACTAACTCAAACTGTGGGGTTCAAAGTTCTACCAATCGTTAGATAACGCAAACAAGACGAGAAAAGAAAAATGCTGAAAATCCAAGTTCCCTTAACATTGGGACAAAATACAAGTTGTTGAATTGGGAGACAGATTCAGAAGTTGTTGCAATTGGTGAGATTGCATCTACAAATCCCAAAGACTTGGTCCATCATGTGCCTTTAGGACACGAGTGCTATAAACTTTGGGTTCATGAAGTAATTGATTACGAGATGACTTTGTATCGGCCGACCCGCGAGTTTTTTTCTTCTACATGTGGCTTTATCAAGTACAATTGCCTGGCCTATCAAGTATATCAGATTCGACTAGTGGTAAAACTTTTGAGGTAGGTAATATGAATGTCCTTTCCTTTATCCCTTATTTGTCTTATTTTCTTCTATTTCTAGTATCATGTGGTACTTACTATTTTGTTATGGACTTTATTATCTTTGGAACATGGGCCTGTTCAGTTTCCAGGAACTGGTATTTGGTGTTTTGTGTGTTGGATCACCACATGGTTGCTAACTTATCCAGGTAACTATGCTCACTCCATATAAAGAAAATGAGGCTGGAAGTTTCCAGGAACTGAAATATTATACATATAAGATGACTTTATATTGGGCCTGTTCATGGGCCTGTTCAGTTTCTATGGGCCTGTTCAGTTTCCATATGACCAGCTATCTTTGGTACATGGGCCTGTTCAGTTTCCAGGAACTGATCCCATATTATACATATAAGATGACTTTATATTGATTTGAGCCAAGTGGCTGGAAGTTTCTGCAGCAAACTTTGTATACAAAAAAATTGTATGAGAAATTGTACTTCCATACAATTTTTGTTGCAAGTACAAGTTTCTGCAGCAAAAAATGTATGAGAAACTTTGCATACATCATTTCTCAAGTAACTATGCTCACTGCTGGAAAGGAATATGCTTCCATAAATATGGCTTTTGTTGTCTTAAAAGCATCCTTAAGATGTGAGCTGCACAATTGCAGGAGATGGGAGTTGTATGAAATTCAAAATATGCTATAACCTATGGTACAATTTGGCTCCTTCCTTTATTCTTTGGGTGCTCTTTGATAAAAATGCAGTAAGAGGTTTTAGGTTTAGTTTCTTAATGCACATATTGCCAGAAAAGGTGCACGTACTGGAGTACTTCTTGTGATAATAAACTTGGTATTTATACATTTGACTAGTAATACATCTTGCAGATTTCATTTTCTATTGCTAGTTTTTTAACTTTTCTTATTCCATCCATTTGATATTGATGTTGTTTGTTATTGTATGTAATAGGTTATGCAAGAGATGACAACTTATTTTGCTGTTCATTTGGAGGATGAGGATGTGGATGTGGAGTCACTTTTGAAGCATATTGGCGATTACTTTACCATGACCGTAAAAAAATCTTTTTCCTTGTAGTGTTCTTTTGACATTCTACTAGACTCCTTATTTTTCACTTTATTTTTCCCTTTGTGGACTGGACTATTTATTTAGTTGCTTGTCTTTAGGATGAGGATGTTGATTCCTTATTTTGTTGCTTGTTTGGAGGAAATTAAAGAATGAACAATATTTTGTGTTGGCCTTGCTTAAGTATACAATATCATTTTTGTGACATTTTAGGTAGTAATTTGGGATTCTTATTAATGTTAGCATTATTATGGTTTCCAAATGGGTTAGTACGTACTTGTCACAATTATTGTGTGCACTAGCTTCAATTTTGGATTTGGTATTATATATTACATTTCTTATCTGAAGTTATTACATTACATATAAGCATTTTGGATTTGGTATAATATATGTTCTGTGGTTGAATGTAAATGTAAAACTGATTATACAAAAAATGCAAAATTTTTTAAAAAAAATTGGCGAGCATTTAAGGCGTGCATAGAATGTCCTAATTGATGTTTATTGGATACTTTTCACGACATACTTTAAATGTCATAATTGACTAATAGCGAGAGCCAAAGAATGTTGTAAAATGTTATTAAGGGCATGCAGTGTCACGCCCCAGAACCAGAATACTGGCAAGTAGGGACGGACCAGGCCAGCTACGTATACCAAAGTACTCCAGTACTCCGAAATAACGTATAAGCTGTATAGATGGGGGTTACTACTACAAGCCAACAGTCGATCCTAGGTCAAGCAATCCTAGGTATCTCAATCACAGGCAATAAACAATATACAAGAAGTAAGATCAACTGGAATATAAAATAGTAAAGCGTCCCAAACTATCATATATCAATGATCATGAAGCTAGTAATACAGAGTGAAGACTAGCAAGAGTAATAGTCATACATGATAAGCTCTAGCTATAGTCTAGAATACGCAAATCATGTTCTGGCCCGTAGGCTAAATGTCAAGTCCAAAACACGAGCTAAACACGTGCTCGGAGGCTAAACGCCACAAAAGAATAATGTACATAACTAGTGGGAGAACGAAATAGAAAATCCACTAAGGTACTCTGGTGCTCTGGGTAATCACCATCAAGTGGAAGGTACGGAAGATCCTCCGGGCTCCTCTATCAGATCTAGCCAAACAAAACCAGTGGGGTCAGACCCCCAATAGCAAGTACCACAAAGGAAGCCAAACTATGAACTAAAACCAATCTAATTCTAACAAGCAATGGATAGAGACATAAAGGTAAAGCTAATCGAGACTTGTGCACTACCAATGCACTTATCCCGATGAGAGACAATAAACAAACAACATGTCATATAGAGTTAACTGTAGATATGTAAAGGAAGACATCATTTGTAAACCTGTCATGTGAGCATTTTAAAGGAAACTTGTCATGTAAGGCATTTAAAGAAAACTTGTTAACTTGTCTTGTAGAGCATGTTAAGTAACTAGAACATGTGAGCATGTTATGTAACTGGAGCATGTGAGCATGTCATGTAACTGGAGCATGTGAGCATGTCATGTAACTGGAGCATGTGAGCATGTTAAGTCTATATAGAACGACAAATAATTAGATGACTTAGGAAGTATTCTGGAACCCAAGTTACAACCCGTAAACCAAACAAGGACCGGGGTTGTAACCCTTCTCCTGAACAGAACTTTAGTATCTAATCATTTACCGGCAAAAGTAAAGCATAAACAAAGATGTACTGAAATAAACAAATCCGGACACTGCCTAGACAAACTAGACTAGACTGGACTTCATACAATAGTCACGGCCAAGCAATGAGTACGGCTTTATACATTAGCTAACTAGGGTTGTCACAATCCTAATTACTAACAAATGCAAGTTTGAGAATTCCAAGTCCGGTTACCTGCCTGCTGCCACCTATTGGTCATGCCGGAAAGTGATTACAAGTGTGACTTTGTGCTCCCACGCGACGGTGAAGCTGGGAGAGTGCTCATCTCGACGGATAGCTCCAAACCCTTAAATTAAATGTTATAACGACCTAGACCAAAGGCAACAGGTAACTGGGAAATCCTCCCCACCCATGTTCTAATGATCAATCTAGTTATATAATCCTTACCATTTTTTTGGATTCTGGGTGTGGCATTCTGCAGAATCCATCCTAGACATGAGCATGCAAGACTGGACAATAACGAGAATGTGCACCATAACAAGCCACAACAAGAAAAATATCATAAACTGGAAGCTGGTAGTGCGCTACGACGAGCCACTATAGGGAGTGCGCCATGACAGGCCACTATCATGTAAGCAAAGAAAGACATGTACAAGAGTGCACCACGACGGGTCACTATCTAGTAAGCAAAGGAGACATGTAAGAAAAGTACGCCACGACGGGCCACTATCATGTAAGCAAAGAAGGCATGGCAACAATTAACATAGCTTGTAAGAAAGAATATATCAAAGACATATCATGGCATGTAGGAAATAATAATTAAAGCTAAGTACATTTCATAGAAAATGATTGAACATGTGCTAGTGTCAAGTGTATATAGGGTGTACAATCATTTTCTAACTATACAAGATCATCTAATCATGTTAAGAAATCATTACAATCGAAGAAAATATCAAAAACGGACAAAAACGGGCAAAAAACAGACTAAAACAGCATAAAACGGCATACCGGCGGTATACTGCGGCATACCGGCGGTATACCGGCCTAAAGACAGAAGGTTTCTGGTGCAAAAAAATGGCATACCGGCGGTATACCGGTTTTTCAAACAGCAACAAAATTCAGAATTTTGCCAAAACTTGTTTCGGCCATAAAAACTTCATTTTAAATCGAAATTCGGATTTTCAAAAGTCAAAATTGAATATAATTGAATTTCCTACAACATGGAAGTATTAGTTTTCACAAATCAAAACATTTAATAGATCAATACCTCAAAATACTCCCAAACAGAGATTTTCGGGACATCAAAACGGGTTCCGATTGCCACCAAACTCAAAATCCATGATATACAAACTATGTGAGGGCCTCATATATGTATATGTGACCAAGATCCATGATGGTAACACTAGTATCACTCTTGATACCAAGTTTTCTACTAAGTCCATATTGGGTTTTAACAGAAAATCAAAACCTTGCTTAAACAAATTTTAGAAACATGCATATAGACGAGAATCATAAGGAAAACATATTTAACAAAATAAGTTTAAGGCAATTCTAAGCATTTACTACCAAGGGAAATAAAATGACAACAAAAACATTTTTGTTCAAGATTTGGCAAGATGTACTTGCCTAGGTTCAGCTCCAAGCCTAATCTTCTACTCCTCCTCCTAGGGGGGTTAGACACCACACCCAAGGCCTCAAGGCCAAGCTCTTGGCAAGCTCCAAGGGGGAGAGAAGGGAAGAAGAAATGAAGAGAGTGAAAAGAATGAAAAGAGAGAAGAGAGAGAAAGTGAAATGGTATATATAGAAGGGGGAATTAATCTTAGCCGTCGGATCGTGATCCATGTGAAGATCTAAGTCAATCCTAACCATCAAAACAAAACCAAATATCCAATGGGTAATAGGGTGCATCTACACTATTCATGAAAATATCTAAACACTATTCATCAAAATATCTAAAACACTATTCACGAAAATATCGGAAACACTATTCATGAAAATATCTGAAATCGAAAATATCTAAAATGTGGAAAATCTGTCTGGACGGTATGCCGTCGGTATACTCCGGTATACTAGCGGCATGCCGGCCAAGGAAAAATCTATAAGTTAGGAAATTTTTTTAAAGCATTACGAAAACCAAAAAAATACGAAATACACTACAAAATACGTATCTGTATATAAATACCGATACTGTGAGACGAGTCTCACATGCAGCAACATGTCGTGATTAAGTATTAATGACGTTCTAAAGAATGCTGTGAATGTGAATTAAGGACCTGCAACTGAATGTCGTTTTCGTGCACTAACGGCACAATAGTGCACGCCATAATTTTATTTTCACGGCAGGCAATGTATGCCATGAATGCTTTTAGACGGCACACAAGCTGATCAAAGACGACATGCCATCAACATCGTCAAAGCTACCAACTTTTTATGGCATAACCTGATACGGCGCGCGGATGTACGCCGTCTAAAGTGATTTACGACGCACATTGCGTGCCGTAAAAACATATTTTTCCTGTAGTGCTGCCCTCCTAACTATAAGCCGCTGACGCTGAACTCATTTGACGGCTTGACTTCTCCTCGTCAGCACATGACGTACTTCAACACGTAAACTCTGCACTTGCCCCGAGACGATCCATTCCTGTCAAAACTGTTTATTAGCACCTTGCAGGGGTAGACTTCGAATGGTTCTGCAGTCTGCCTGACGGGAGTATCAATTCTTTCAAAGAATTGGAGAGGTTGTTCCTCAACCGGTTTTACGAGAGTGACATGCATGTTAGTATGTCCACTCTCATCGAGACCAAGCAAAGGAAGACTGAATCTATCATTGCCTTCATTGAACGCTTCAGACGACTAGCACTGAAGATGCCCTTCGGCATACCAGACTCAGAACTTATGGATACTTATCGACATAACTTCCTTCCTATAGTGAAGTTTTGCCCAGGTATACGTAAGTATGATACATGGCCCGCTTTCATTGGGGCCGCTGATGTTGCTAAAAATGATGTTCCTAACTTGGAACTACTGGGGCTGAAGACACCCAAATCTGAGGACAAAGGCAAGCATCCTCAGACTATTCTTGTTCGTGGGGGTAAAGAAAAAGAAGTCCTGAAGGTCAACACATCCAAAGGAGCTTCCAATTCTCAAGGCGCATCCGACAAACCTAAAGAGACCTTCTCCTTCGATGAAGGCGATGTCATCACCATCTTCCATACATTGATAAAGGATAATAAGCTGACATTGCCCCCACCACGACGTCCTGCAGAGGCGAGCCAACTTAATGATCCCAAGTACTGTCTTTACCATCAGTACGTGCATCACTCCACCAAGGACTGCATCGTCCTGAAGAAGAAGATACAACAGCTTATCGACAACCAAGTGATCAATCTCGAAGCTGAAGACAAGGTTGTATCTACTAACATGATCTCTCTTCAGTTTGGCAACTTTCCTCCTACAGAAGTCCCAGACGGCGTGGTCCCGATCCCCAAGGTAATGATGGAAGTCGTCAACCTACTACCAGTTCGCAACTCAACCTTGGTCCCACTCATAACTGGACGTGGTGAGATCATGTTGGTCCATCCGGACCTTGTCCAAGAAGTGACGCAGGGGGTAGCACCTCCCAAAGCAAGAAGGGGCAAGAAGTTTAAGCCACGCCACATGGTATCCTCCCCCATCTACGAGGTTCTATCTGGCAAGACGCGATCAGGAAAGACTTATCTTCGGACGTACGATCCCGTACAAGAAGAAGCACTGCCTTCTCAAGCTCCTGCTGCCCCTACAAGCTCAGAAGCCGGCCCATCCAAGCCTCAAACAACATCCAAGCAGAAGGAGACGCGGTTTGACAAGTCTGTAAAGGCGCCAGCTCCATAAGGCATATATCGACCCTACAACTTTGACATACTGGCTCAGCTAGCCAATACACTCGCCAGGTTGTCTCTGTTCGATCTATTGCGATTCTCCAAAGAAACGTGAAAGGCCTTAAGTGAGGCATTACTACATGCCGACTCTTACCTCGCTGAGGTCAAAGCTTCCACTGAAGATCCTGTCTCCTGCCCCCACTGTCACAGTACTATGGAAGTGGTGCCTAACATCACCTTCTCACAGGAGGACATGCTACTAAAAAATAATCGTCATGATAGACCCCTGTACTATACAGGGTATATCAGGGAGATCAAGGTGGACCGCATGCACATCGATCCAGGATCCTCCCTCAGCATCATTCCCAGAAGCTTGCTTTAAATCCTGGGAATTCCTCTGCACAAGCTATCCGTAACCAACACAATTATCATGGCTTTCAATGCGGGTCGAAGCCATCCGCTGGACAAGATCCGTCTCAAATGCCAAATTGGTGATCTCCGAACAGAGGTCTCCTGCTATGTGATCGATGCCAATGTATCCTACAACGTCTTGCTGGGACATCCATAGATACATGAGAACATGATTGTCCCTTCCATACTTCACCAGTGCTTCATGTAGGTCAACAGCGACGGTGTCGTAAAGACAGAGTTTGCTGACGTCGATCCTTTCAAGGACATCGAAGCTTACTATAGAGATTCGGTACTTTACCAATCTCAACCCCCCAACTGAAGCACCTCCATCCCTCAACGGTGGTCCCCTGATTGTCCGAGTCAAAGGACGTACTACTCCAAAAAGTACCCCGAAGCCTCCCATAATCTGGGTGAAGAAGAAGAAACCCGACAAAGTCAAACCATTGACCATCACTCTCAACAAAACACCCAAGGGGGAACCTACTGATGTCCATCCTTCCAATCCTGAAGAATTACCCTATGTGGTGAACTCGGCCAAGACTATGGTCCTCTTCCAGATGATGACCCTCTCATAGAGTATATCAATACTCGGAATAATGTACCTTCAGCGGATGATGTTATCCCTGAAGAAGAACTTGCGTATTTTCTTAGTAAAGGTTTATCTTTGAATTACTCCGATGTCTATCAATCTGTAAACCATTACATAGATACGATATACGCCCTAGAGAACGGCATAGGACCACACCTCTGCATGCCGGTCACGATACCTCACCTACAGAAAAAGTCTACCCAGAAGATATCCACTACTTCATCATTTCAGCCAGAAAGAAAGATGAAGAGCTAATCATCGTCGGTCGTATAATTGGCGAGAGAAAGTTCGTTCCAGACTCTACTCCTCGGTATAGTTGGCAGGCCAAGAATATCATCCCAGAAGATATCCACTACTTTATCGGTATAGTTGGCAGGCCAAGAATATCATCCAGAATATGGGATATGGCATCAAAAGCGACGAAGGGCTAAATTACGGCCGAGGACGACGGTTGCCAATACGACACTTTGTGCCTCCCGACAAACCCGAGAACTACTACCAACGAAACGGTATTGGTTTGGGCTATGTCTTTCCTCCAATAACTCCCGAAAGATCAGATGATGAAGCAGATCGTTGTTCTCATTCTTCTGATTCCTCCCTCTGGGACTCAGACTCTAGCATCGACGACATGTTCAAAGCAACTTTGTCTGTCCACATGGTTTTTGTCGACCAAATTACAGACGATGTCCAATCAATCGAACTCGAACAATAGGCTCAAAAGATGGACACCAGGTGGGAGCTGCACTTTGAATAACGTGAACCACCTACCGAAGACGAAGTCATCCAAGTCAATCTAGGAGATGAAGCATCCTTCAAACCAATCTTCATCAGCAAAATCTTATCTGACGATGAACGCCAGTCTCTTATACAGCTTATAAGAGAATACATCGACGTCTTCGTATGGAGCTATTGTCACGCCCCAGTACCGGAATACTGAGACGGACTAGGCCAGCTACACCGTATGAGGTATATAAACGTCATACGGCGATCGTGGCTGTCGAGAGACTAGGGGGTGCATGCTACAATCAGGTCTCCTATGGTCCCACAGAGCATCTATGTCTCAATCAATCAAAATAAGAAGCAGTAAATAATGATCATATAAGACAAAGCAGTAAGGCGTCCCCGACGCTTCATCAGAATGATTCATGAGTCTAGCTATACAAAATGATGAGCTAGTTCCGAGAGTCAATAGTACATAACTATAGTCAGCTGCAGTCTGATTTAATTACAATTATGTAAAGGAAACTAGTGTCCAGAACTGCCGGCTAAACAAGTGCCGGTGGCTAAACGCCAAGTACAAAATAGAAGATATCAGAGCGGTAAAGAAGAAACCCACTCATGGTCCCTGGCGCCCATACTCCTGGTGTGCACCATTGTTCGGATGGAAGGCTGGATCCTCTGGAGCTGCTACGAGATCTGGCCAAACAAAACCAGCGGGGTCAGGCCCCGAATAGCAAGTACCACAAGGGAGCACAAAAGAGTGAGATAAATCCAATGAGTTAAATAAGACCTGATTCACGAGTTATAGGCTTATACCATATCATCGAGACAATACGACACCCTTACAACCAAACAAGGACAAACGGTGCCAATATCGTACCGAGATAAGATATATCCTATAACCATGGGCAGGCAAAAGGGCTTCTGATCGCGACTTCGGTCCATAGCCTATCGCAGCACAATAGCCCAACCCAACAACCAAACAAGGACATGGGTTGGACCACGCACCACGATAGTCCATGTTCCTCGGTAGCTAACAGAAGAAAATATATCACAAACAAGTCAGCTTACAATCGGCCAATCAATCCTATGGCTTTCTATGATTTGTCTGGATTATCCCAGTAATGCAATATATATAGGAATCCTCAGATCGTATCACATTCCAGCAGGGCTAGCCAAACCATTATATACAAGCAAGCACGAAATGCATCGGTCCCTCGAAAGGCTACCGCGCTAGAATAAACAGTAACGGTTCCAGCTCTCCTATAGGAAGAGCTGGCTCGGCAGTCACAAATCAGATACTGCACTCCACTAGTGCGGATGACTATACAGTATCCGAGGCAACCAACCCGACGCGCCAGGACGGGACCCAGGGCGGCTGGTGACGTACGATCTCGAGATTCTGTTCCCTCCCAATGCTTCTACCAATTTAAGTTGCTTAGATTAACCCTATCTCGATATTGGAATTACATATCGTGGTCACATGGTCATCCTCCTATATGTCATACCATAGTACGTGTACCCTGAGTATGAATCCACATCGGCTCAATCTAGATCCATGCTTAGTGTAATGCATCAAACAACAATCATTTTACCACGACGCTATTACTGACCAATTACCATGACTTGCTGGAAGGTACACAGGTATTGACATATAACACGAAGGATCACTTAGCATGTAGAGTCACACCTCAGTGTACTCATTAAATGGCACCGCAGTGTATACTAATATTGTATCTCAATACACACTTAGAACATGTACCAGCACGTATACAGATAATCAGGTCAGGAACATGGTCAAGTCAGAAAGTCACTCGGACTCCTCGTAACATAAAAGTCACATATGAATTCAGGTTAAAGTGAGACATGAAGGTCCTTGAAGCCAAGACAAAGATATACAACTTTCATGTTGGGAGTTAGGAGAAATTCTGGCCACAATTCAGCCAAATAGGACTTAAAATAGCCAAAAACAGCCAAAATAGGAACTATGCGGCACTATTCAGCACTATGCGGCACTATTCAGCACTATGCGGCACTATGCAGCATCCTCATGCGGCTCGGCACTATACGGCACTATGCAGCATCCTTATGCGGCTCGGCACTATGCAGCACTATGCAGCATCCTTATGCGGCTCGGCACTATGCAGCACTATGCAGCATCCTTATGCGGCTCGGCACTATGTGGTACTATGCAGCACTATGCATCATCCTCATGCGGCTCGGCACTATGCAGCACTATGCAGCATCCTCATGCGGCTCGGCACTATGCGGCACTATACAGCATCCTCATGCGGCTCGGCACTATGCGGCACTGTGCAGTATCCTCATGCATCTCGGCACTATGCGGCACTATGCAGCATTCTCATGCGGCTCGGCACTATACGGCACTATGCAGAATCCTCATGCGGCTCGGCACTATGCGGCACTATACAGCATCCTCATGCGGCTCGACACTATTTATCGTCCCTGCCAGAATCAGGACAGATGAACATAGAAGTTTGACCAAAATTGTTTTGGCCATAACTTCCTCAAAACAAGTCGAAATCTAACTTTTTAAAGGTCAAAATTGGATAGAATTGAATTCCCTACAACATAGGACCATTAGTTTTCGAAAACAACCAAGTTTGGTAGATCAAAACCATGGAAACCCATAGAACCCTAGTTTTAGAAACTTAGATCTATACCAAACTAGCCATTAAAATCAAAAACTCCAAGAACTAAACTTGTAGAGAATGAAGAGAAGAACAATATAGACAAATAATATCAAAGAAAAATCAAGAAATGAAAATGCAATAATCTCTCCATTTGGTGCAAGATGTACTTGCCTAAAAGTTTGCTTGAGGAAAATAAATGAAAGAGTGAATGAGGAGAGAGAGTGTGGAAGAGAATATATATAGGGGTTGGGTTGACTCAAAGAAACCCTAAGCTTAAGCATGCTCTTAAACACATGACCAATGACATGTTAAATGCTACATGATACAACTAATTAAATTAATTAAATAAAATCCTAACCACAACACGATTCAGAAATCTTATCATCGAAACAGTGAACCACGCCTACAACCAGACAAGGACAAGGGGTGGCACACTAATCCGCGATGAGATACTGTTCCATGCCATGGCCAGTTACAAATACAGGATAAATACAATAAAGATACAGGTGCCAGATACCATATACCTGAAAAATCAAAAATTTACGTATTTCGGAAACGGGGATTGACATCTCTACCCTCCTTAGAAAAATTCCGTCCTCGGAATTTCAATAAGGCTAGTCGAGCGCGCTCTCAGATCACGAAATACACTCATGTCATAATGCAAGCACAATTATCAAACAACACATGACATATGAACAGATTACGAAAGAAAGAACTATTAAGTAAAAGCACAAACAATAATCATACCATAGAAAGAAAGTGATCGGAGACATACGAATAAAATATGCCTCTCATGTCAGGTAGGAATTCATCTTCGATGTCCTACACTGACTCCCAAAGTGGACAAGGGTCAACGCTTGAGATAAGTCAGTACCAATGACTAAATCAAGAACGAAACTCTGCCCAGGACGTACTCTCGTAATCAAGACACATGATGAATATCACGTATCACATGATACGAGAGCAGATGAGTGAGACGAGAAAGTCGCCTTCACTCTTCGAATATAGAACTCAAGGAATTATAATGAATAATACTCAAAACTTACCCACAATCTGACCGCCTTCGGCCAACCTCTGCTCTAATACTCCAAATTCTTCTTGCCTTTGTCCCTGCCTTCCCTGGCCCTGCTGTCCAACCTGATGTTGCGCTTGTCGGTACATCTGAGCTTGCGTCAGTAATGGGCGCTGGGCTAGTGGCCTCACTGCTAGTGCTGGCCCTTGATACGGTGCTACCTCTGGAGCTGGCAACGCCGAAAATTGTTGAGCTGGCCCTCCTGGCCTCTGCATCAGAGGACAATTGGCAATCCTATGGTCTGGACTGCCACACCTCAAGCATAATCCATTAGCTGAACGACACACATCCCTAGTGTGCCCTCCCTTACTACAGTAAGTACAACCCACTGGTGCTTCCTGATGCTGCTGTTGGTTCCTCTGTTGCTGTTGTCGAACTGGTGCAGTCACAATTGTCGTGACTGGTGCTGCATCACGAATTCGGACGCCAGGAGCTGGTGCTGACGTCCGAGGTACTGCTCCTTCCCCAGCACTCTGCGTATGAGACCTCTTCTGGCCCCCAGTCCTTGCTGATAACCTTTGAATAGTAAGCTCGTGCCTCCGAGCCGCCGTCAATACTGCATCGAATGTCTGGTAGTCGTGCCCCTCGACCAGCTGCAAAATCTCTAGGTGAAGTCCCTGCTGGAACCTCATTGCTCTCTCTGGCTCTGTCGCCACCATCATCCGAGCAAACCTACTTAACCTGCAGAACTCCGCTGCATAACCATCCACTGTCTTACCAGCCTGCTTGAGACTGATAAACCTCTGCTGTAGCTCATATCGCGCTACCACGCCAAAGTACTTGGCCTTGAATCTGGTACTGAAGCTATCCCAGGGAACAGGACGTCTCATTCCAATCTCTTTCGATGCCCACCAATCGCGGGCGAGATCCTGAAGTAAAAGTCTGACCTGGTCAACCTTCTCTTCTGCTGGAACCTTTGCTGCGGTTAATATGGCCTCTGTATCCTGAAGCCAAGCATCCGCCGTGATGGCATCCTCCGTGCCGTCAAAATATTTCGGGTTAAGTCGACAAAACCTTCCGGACGCTCCTGAATCATTCCTGACACTTCTCTCAAGGGCTAATTGCAACCCCTGATTCTGTAGCACATTCTGTTCTTGTTGTCGGGTTTGTTGTTGCTGTTGGGCTGCCGTCTGGCGTTGCTGGGTCTCCAATAACCCTCTAATAATCTGTAATAGTGCCGATGCATCTAGTACTACTGGTACTACCGGCATCACTGGAGGTACGGGATCCTCTGGCCTCTATAGCTCAACTGGCTCATGTTCGATAACATTCTCGATGTGAATCTGTCCAGGTAGAGGGGCTACCCCTTGCTGATCTCCAACTGGTCCCTGATCTACTGGATTCTCTCCCATGTCGGCTCCTCCAATAGCCGAGAATGATGTGACCCTAAAGGAAAGGAAACAAGGCATCAAAAGACAGGACGAAAAGGAATCGAGGATGACAATCAAGTTAGCAATCAAGGTGGGAGAAAGAGAAAACGAATCAGGAGATCAAAGGGAACATGTTTTGATTGAGACTCCTATAATTGCAACACCCCACAAGTCTGAAAAACAGACCTGCATGGGCCACCACTAAAACCTTGTCACGCCCCAGTACCGGAATACTGAGACGGACTAGGCCAGCTACACCGTATGAGGTATATAAACGTCATACGGCGATCGTGGCTGTCGAGAGACTAGGGGGTGCATGCTACAATCAGGTCTCCTATGGTCCCATAGAGCATCTATGTCTCAATCAATCAAAATAAGAAGCAGTAAATAATGATCATATAAGACAAAGCAGTAAGGCGTCCCCGACGCTTCATCAGAATGATTCATGAGTCTAGCTATACAAAATGATGAGCTAGTTCCGAGAGTCAATAGTACATAATTATAGTCAGCTGCAGTCTGATTTAATTACAATTATGTAAAGGAAACTAGTGTCCAGAACTGCCGGCTAAACAAGTGCCGGTGGCTAAACGCCAAGTACAAAATAGAAGATATTAGAGCGGTGAAGAAGAAACCCACTCATGGTCCCTGGCGCCCATACTCCTGGTGTGCACCATTGTTTGGATGGAAGGCTGGATCCTCTGGAGCTGCTACGAGATCTGGCCAAACAAAACTAGCGGGGTCAGGCCCCGAATAGCAAGTACCACAAGGGAGCACAAAAGAGTGAGATAAATCCAATGAGTTAAATAAGACCTGATTCACGAGTTATAGGCTTATACCATATCATCGAGACAATACGACACCCTTACAACCAAACAAGGACAAACGGTGCCAATATCGTACCGAGATAAGATATATCCTATAACCATGGGCAGGCAAAAGGGCTTCTGATCGCGACTTCGGTCCATAGCCTATCGCAGCACAATAGCCCAACCCAACAACCAAACAAGGACATGGGTTGGACCACGCACCACGATAGTCCATGTTCCTCGGTAGCTAACAGAAGAAAATATATCACAAACAAGTCAGCTTACAATCGGCCAATCAATCCTACGGCTTTCTATGATTTGTCTGGATTATCCCAGTAATGCAATATATATAGGAATCCTCAGATCGTATCGCATTCCAGCAGGGCTAGCCAAACCATTATATACAAGCAAGCACGAAATGCACCGGTCCCTCGAAAGGCTACCGCGCTAGAATAAGCAGTAACGGTTCCAGCTCTCCTATAGGAAGAGCTGGCTCGGCAGTCACAAATCAGATACTGCACTCCACTAGTGCGGATGACTATACAGTATCCGAGGCAGCCAACCCGACGCGCCAGGACGGGACCCAGGGCGGCTGGTGACGTACAATCTCGAGATTCTGTTCTCTCCAAATGTTTCTACCAATTTAAGTTGCTTAGATTAACCCTATCTCGATATCGGAATTACATGTCGTGGTCACATGGTCATCCTCCTATATGTCGTACCATAGTACGTGTACCCTGAGTATGAATCCACATCGGCTCAATCTAGATCCATGCTTAGTGTAATGCATCAAACAACAATTATTTTACCACGACGCTATTACTGACCAATTACCATGACTTGCTGGAAGGTACACAGGTATTGACATATAACACGAAGGATCACTTAGCATGTAGAGTCACACCTCAGTGCACTCATTAAATGGCACCGCAGTGCATACTAATATTGTATCTCAATACACACTTAGAACATGTACCAGCACGTATACAGATAATCAGGTCAGGAACATGGTCAAGTCAGAAAGTCACTCGGACTCCTCGTGACATAAAAGTCACATATGAATTCAGGTTAAAGTGAGACATGAAGGTCCTTGAAGCCAAGACAAAGATCTACAACTTTCATGTTGGGAGTTAGGAGAAATTCTGGCCACAATTCAGCCAAATAGGACTTAAAATAGCCAAAAACAGCCAAAATAGGAACTATGCGGCACTATTCAGCACTATGCGGCACTATTCAGCACTATGCGGCACTATGCAGCATCCTCATGCGGCTCGGCACTATGCGGCACTATGCAGCATCTTTATGCGGCTCGGCACTATGCAGCACTATGCAGCATCCTTTTGCGGCTCGACACTATGCAGCACTATGCAGCATCCTTATGCGGCTCGGCACTATGCGGTACTATGCAGCACTATGCATCATCCTCATGTGGCTCGGCACTATGCAGCACTATGCAGCATCCTCATACGGCTCGGCACTATGCGGCACTATACAGCATCCTCATGCGGCTCGGCACTATGCGGCACTATGCAGTATCCTCATGCGTCTCGGCACTATGCGGCACTATGCAGCATTCTCATGCGGCTCGGCACTATACGGCACTATGCAGAATCCTCATGCGGCTCGGCACTATGCGGCACTATGCAGCATCCTCATGCGGCTCGGCACTATTCATCGTCCCTGCCAGAATCAGGACAGATGAACATAGAAGTTTGACCAAAATTGTTTTGGCCATAACTTCCTCAAAACAAGTCGAAATCTAACTTTTCAAAGGTCAAAATTGGATAGAATTGAATTCCCTACAACATAGGACCATTAGTTTTCGAAAACAACCAAGTTTGATAGATCAAAACCATGGAAACCCATAGAACCCTAGTTTTAGAAACTTAGATCTATACCAAACTAGCCATTAAAATCAAAAACTCCAAGAACTAAACTTGTAGAGAATGAAGAGAAGAACAATATAGACAAATAATATCAAAGAAAAATCAAGAAATGAAAATACAATAATCTCTCCATTTGGTGCAAGATGTACTTGCCTAAAAGTTTGCTTGAGGAAAATAAATGAAAGAGTGAATGAGGAGAGAGAGTGTGGAAGAGAATATATATAGGGGTTGGGTTGACTCAAAGAAACCCTAAGCTTAAGCATGCTCTTAAACACATGACCAATGACATGTTAAATGCTACATGATACAACTAATTAAATTAATTAAATAAAATCCTAACCACAACACGATTCAGAAATCTTATCATCGAAACAGTGAACCACGCCTACAACCAGACAAGGACAAGGGGTGGCACACTAATCCGCGACGAGATACTGTTCCATGCCATGGCCAGTTACAAATACAGGATAAATACAATAAAGATACAGGTGCCAGATACCATATACCTGAAAAATCAAAAATTTACGTATTTCGGAAACGGGGAGTGACAGCTATGAAGACATGCCAGGCTTGGACCCTAAAGTCGCCGTGCACCTGTAAACCCTATTTTCAAAATTTTGATAATTTATTTTTATTTATTTATTTAAATTAAATGATGATTTTTAGAATTTTAGAAATAATTATTAATTAATTATTACGATAGATGATTTTAGCCATGGTTAGAAATCGGAGTACAAGGTGACTAGAAGTCATGGCACGGATAGTGCAGTGGCGTACTTTGACTAGAGTTTAGCCATGGTAGGGGAAGGCCGAGCCATATTGATATCCTAACTAGAAAAACCAGGCCAAGTTGTGACATGACCGTTATAAATAGTTTAATTATTCATTATTAATACTATTTGACGTTTAGGATACCCGGTTGTACCAAACTAGTCAAACTGGACTCGAACCGAGCCCAAGCCCATGTAGTCATGTGGTACGTCCAGTAACATTCGTGTTGATGTATTTTGTTACGATTGTGTCATATCCCGTTTTAGTGATCTAGTGGATATTTCTAAGTATTTTTATTTAAATATTATAAATATCCTTATTAGTTAATATTCAAGGATAGTGGTATAAAATAGTTCCTTGTATATTCTGGAGTATTGGACTGTACGCAAAGGCATGTACACCATTATTAGCTTATTGGATTTCGTTATTATTATTATTTTATTGGAGTTATACAATATTAATATTATTATTATGGTTATTAAATATAAATTATTTATTATTATGAGTTATTATCATTTTATTCTTTAACAAAAGATATATGTGTGTATATATATATATGTATAATATATATATGGGTGGATGCATAGATAAATATCTGTGAGTGAATATATGAATATACTATCTGTGTGGGTACGAGTATGCATATACAAATGCATTATAGAAATATGTGTATGTGTACGTATATATAAATTTATATACTATATTTATGTGTGTGTAATTATGTATTTATATATATAAAAATATATTATATAAATATATGTATATGTGTATGTATATATATATACATAAGTATTTAACTATTTATGTGTGTATATATATATATATATATATATATATATATATATATATATATATATATATATATATATATATATATATATATATACATAGGTATTTAACTATTTATGTATGTGTATATATATATATACACTTAAGTAATAAAAAAAAAATATACACACTTAAGTAATAAATCCCAGCCCAACCAGCCCGGCCTAGCCAGGCCCAAAACCCCCTCAAAGCCCGAACCCACTCAACCCGAGAAAGGAAAACCTCTCAGCTGAACCATCACAGCCCAACCCGTGGGGTGTTACACAAATATATACAGTATGTATATATAGAAGTCGAGAACAACAGAGAGAGGGAGAGCACGTAACCCTAAGACCGTCGACACCTACACCTGAGAGCCCCTCACCCCCGAAGGTGACCCGCAACGCCGGACGTCGTCGGAGCGCCACCCAAGGTCGGCCAAACGTGGCCGCACGCACACGTTCAACAGCAGAACATGACAACAGCAGTTGTGCGAAGAGGATGCCTTCGCAGCGACTTTTCGTCGCGCTCGGTCGACCAATGATCGAACCGTCTGCGCAGGTAATACGACAACCTATACAACTATAATTCCCATCATTTAGGTTGATTTTAGGTAACCTATATTGGTCGGAAAATTGTAACGCCCAAGTCCCAAAATACGTAGGACCAAGTACGTGAACATGCCAGCTGCACATATACGAAGAATACTCCAATATATGGAATCCTCAAATATGCACATAAGCTGTAAACAAAATAACCACAGGCCAGTAATATATAATCTAATCTCATCACAGCTCAACACAGAAGATAATAGAGTCCAAATAAATAAGTAAAAGTATCAAAAGATAGCCGGGTGAACATACTCACTCCAAACAGCTATGAAAAATAGTCTCACAAGTTCGGAGTCCGACCTCCACAAATAGAAAGAAATGAGATGCAAAAATATGTCCACTAATGTCTCAAATAAAGAATAGACTAGACATCAGTAAAGACTACCTCGTCATCGATGTAGGATAGCTCCAACGCCGCTCCGTACTCCTGTAGAAAATCGTCTAAACCTGGAGAGATAACCAGGTCCTCAGGGGACATAGCAAGATACAAGAAAACACCATGCCATATAAACTGTGATAATATAATAAGGAAAAAGATATGCATGCAATCGGGTTCCTGACCATTCTATTGTGAATATGTAGTTGAGATACAATCCTTCGACGCATGAGCCCTGGCTGTAAATGGGATCGACATAGTTCCCATAAAGGGCACCAGGGGCCTACGTCCATAACGCTCTGGAAGCGTCAGAGGGCACCATGTGCAAGGGGCTACGTCCATAACGCTCTGGAAAATGTCAGAGGGCGCCTGGAGCCTGCGTCTCCGGAGGAGCGCACAGGTAATCAGGGAAGTGCAAAGAAGCCCATACGTCAGGTATTGTTCTCCCCACCCAATGTCTAGTATCATCATCTCCATGACTGATATGAACCTCTAGTAATCGCCAAGTCTTCTAACTTGCAATACTATTGGCAGTCACTCCTATCCGTCGTACGCTCCATACGTATCGGTGGCCAGCCGACTACGTGGGTACGTATCCTACATGTGACTCATATCACGTGATACAACAAGTGTCAAGGCCGTATGAGATATACCAATACCTCAACATCAATGGGTGGTCACTAGACTAAGTCAATGCAAGATAAATAAATAAGGCGAGGTAAACGACCGATAGAGTTGCTCGCACCCAAGTGTGACTTGGACGCACATTTTAAATATCAAGAAACAAAATGCTGATAATAGCAACTGAAAATAAGAATTATAATAATCACAGAGTAAGGTGGCAAGGTATCTTGCCTGATGGTGCAAAGTGGTAAGTCCAGGTAATCACAATGTCAGCTAAGAAACGTCACGATCTCCAAACAACTCCGGATGCTAAAACAAACATCAAAAATGCACTCGGTGTAAAAGATATACCTAGGAAACACCTGTCCAAAAGTCTAATTCTGGAACAGGGGCAAAATCATAATTTCGGGTCAAAATGATGTCAGCCGTTGGACCCGCTTTGCATCGAAACGTGTGCCAAAGTCTATGATCTCTAAAGTTGTCAAACTATATGTCTACGGATTCAGTTTGAGGAGAGGAACTCAATGGTATGTCCAGTTTTGGATTCCGATGAGCCATGTACAAAATCGTCCATTTGAGTGGGTCGCGGGCCCGCCAAAAATGGGTTCCGATTCGACCTTCTCAGAATCGAACCAAACTTGGCACACAGGACCAGAATTTTGATTCAGACCTGTTTGCATAAGTTTCGTCTTGATTCGACGACTGTACACGAAGTTATGGGCAAGTTTGCAAAATACCGATACGGGGGTATCTCGGCGGATACGCTTTGATTTCGTCGCGCACACGCGACGAAACCGAGTTCCGTCAGTTCCCACACGTCCGCAACGTCAATACACGTCTTTCGATGCATATAGCGTGCGACCACGTCGCCCGGTTCATCGGGGCACACGCCATATCGGACAAATTTTAGAAAATTAATATAATTAAACACAGGTTTTTCCTCAACTTCAACATAAATCTACTCTTTACACACAAATCGAAACGACGATCCAGAAGATGCGTTGCGATCTCGGTTATATTGTCTTTTACTGTTTTCAATTAGTTCCGACAGAACTTTACTGCACCATCAAGAAAATTGGCCGATAAGTTGTCGTTTTAAAACAGTTTTTAGCGTTACAGAAAACAGATTTTTGTTCAACTTCGTCTCAATTTTTCGAGCAAGTCGATAGGTTGTTTTCGAAATCCACCTAGAGGATCTCGAAGAGGGTCAAGTCTACTTTCCAGAATATCTTACGGATCGAAAATCGGTGCTACGAGTAAAAAGTTACGTCGTAGGGAAGTAGGGTACCTTGAGTGGGAAAACTGCTCCGTGGGTGACGCGGGACTGACTTCCGATGCTCCGTTCGTCGCGCACAAAGCTCCGTCGCTGGTGAAACGAATTCGCAGGCGAAGAGGGTATGATCAACCTCAACTTTCGTTTTGGAAGATTAGGGTTTTGAGGCTTGTGAAAAAAGTTATATATATATATATATATATATATATATATATATATATATATATATATATATATATATATATATATAGATATATCAAGTTGGTTCAAAAACCTAACACAAACACTATTACTAATAACCCCATTTGGGCCTTGCCCACAGGTTGCTATTGCTATGTGATCATTGCTGCTGTGCATGGGATGGGGGGGGGCCCGCCCACTTAAGTGGGTAGGTGCTAACTATATATATATTTTTTTTTATTTTATTTTCCTTTTCCTTTTTTTTTTCCTTTTCCTTTTCTTTTCTTTTTCCTTCACTGTGGTCGGTCCCCACATGGGCCGACCACCACAGCATCTTCCTTTTTTTTCCTTTTTACTCTCTCTCTCTCTCTCTCTCTATATATATATGGCATATAATCCCATAAATTTCAATAAATTGTAATTAAGTAATAAAAATCTTTACAATAATCATAGACTATATTTAGTAGCACTTTAAAATATCAAGCACACAAAATTACGCACATATCATATATATTTATATATATATATATATATATATATATATATATATATATATATATATATATATACCCATATATACCAACTAACTCTTTAATGCCAAATAATATATAAAAAAAATAATTTTAAATCACTAAAAATAATTAGAAAATCTTGGGGGTTTACATCCTACCCAACTTAAAGAAAATTTTGTCCTCGAAATTAAACTAATGTCGGGGGATCAAATGCAATACAAGGAAATTAATAGTAATTTAAGAGCTTAAAATGCAAGACATACCTTCGTCTTCGATCAAATGCGGGTAGCGGTTTCGGATGTCGTCCTCGCGCTCCCAAGTAGACTTCCCTGGCGAGTGATGCTTCCATGCCACGCGAACCAATGGAATAGATTGATTCTGCAACACCTTCACTCGGCGATCGAGGATACCTACTGGTTGCTCTTCGTACGACAAACTCGGTCCAACTGTGATCTCGGAGTGATCAAGCACATGATTGTTGTCCGCCACGTACCTCCTCAACTGAGATATATGGAATACGTCATGCACTCCTTCTAGCGACGGTGGCAAGGCTAATCTGTAGGCAACCTCTCCAACACATTCCAAAATATCGAAAGGCCCGATGTACCTTGGACTCAACTTGCCACATCCTCCGAATCGAATCGTGCCACTAGTGGGGGATATCTTCAAGAACACATGGTCGCCCTCTTTGAACTCCAAGGGTTGGCGACGATTATCTGCCCACTGCTTCTGACGATCCTGCGCTACTCGCAGGTGGCCCTGTATTTTCTTCACTGTCTCCACTGTGCTCAAGACTAACTCGGGACCCAATAGCTGTCGCTCTCCTATGTCGCTCCAACAAACAGGAGACCGACACTTCCTACCATACAATGCCTCAAACGGAGCCATCTGAATGCTCGCTTGATAGCTATTATTGTAGAATAACTCAACAAGATGAAGATGGTCCTCCCATGAACCGCCAAAGTCAAGCATGCACGCTCTCAACATATCCTCTAGCGTCTGAATGGTATGCTCCGACTGACCGTCTGTCTGAGGATGGTATGCCGTGCTAAACTTCAATCGGGTGCCCAAACTCTCTTGCATACTCTTCCAAAACTATAAGGTAAATCTTGAGTCACAGTCTGACATAATACTAACAGGCACACCGTGTAATCTCACAATCTGCTCCATATATATCTCTGCCAATACCTCTGTCGACTGGCCCACTCTAAAAGGTAAAAAATGGGCTGACTTTGTAAGTCTATCCACAATCACCTACACTGCGTTACGTCCCCCTAGGACTCCGAGGAAAACCCATGACGAAATCCATAGTAATGTGCTCTCATTTCCACTCGGAAATGGGTAGTGGCTGTAATAATCCGGCCGTCCTCTGGTGCTCCGTCTTTATTTGTTGGCATACCAAGCACTTGGCAACGAAACGAGCTATCTTCCGTTTTATTCCATGCTACCAATAAAACTGTCGTAAGTTACGATACATCTTGGTTCTTCCGGGATGAATAGAATATGCCGAACTGTGAGCCTCTGCCATCAGCTCTTGCCATAACTCTCCATTGGGTACATAAATACGATCACCATATTGCAATGTCCCATCGGGATGGATCCTCAATTCCGTCTGCTCTCCTGCTTCAGTCCTCTCTCTTAGCCGTCGAAATCTGGCATCATCGGGCAATGCTGCCTTGATGCGCTCTACCAATGATGATTGTACTTGTAGATTGGCGAATACGCCATCTGTTCCAGGCAATAATACCTCAATACCAAGCTGCTCCAAGTCTCTAATCAACTCCTTCTGCGTAGTCAAAAAGTGTACCATGGGCTTACGGCTTAATGTGTCTGCCAGGACATTAGCCTTACCCGGATGATAATGAAGCTCGATCTCATAATCCTTCATCAACTCCAACCAACGTCGCTGTCGCATATTCAACTCTTTCTGTGTGAACATGTACTTGAGGCTCTTATGATCAGTGTAGATATCAACCTTCTCACCGTACAAGTAGTGTCTCCATAGCTTCAAAGCAAAGATAACCGCTGCGAGCTCTAGATCGTGGGTCGGATAATTCTTCTCATGCACTCTCAACTGTCGCGATGCTTATGCTACTACCCGATCGTGCTGTATCAATACACATCCTAATCCCTTCCCGGATGCGTCGCTGTAGATCACAAATCCTCCTGGGCCCGATGGTAGTGTCAAGATCGGTGCTGTGGTCAATCGCTTCTTCAACTCGTCAAAAGCGGCTTGACACTCGTCTGTCCATACAAACTCTTGATCCTTGAAAGTTAATCGAGTCATAGGCCCCGCTATTCGAGAGAAATCTTCTACGAACCGTCGGTAGTAACCCGCAAGTCTGAGGAAACTTCTCACCTCAGAAGCTGATATGGGAGCGGGCCATGATTTGACTGCTGTGATCTTTTCTGGATCCACAGATATACCATCACTCATAACAATATGACCAAGAAATGATACCTCCTTGAGAAAGAAATCACACTTGCTAAGCTTTACGAAAAGTCGCTCAGTCCACAATGTTTCCAAAACTATTCGTAGATGCTGCTCATGCTCCTCTTGACTCTTGGAGTAAATCAAGATATCATCTATGAAGACTACTACAATTTTGTCCAAGTACTGGTGAAAGATCTTGTTCATTAAATTCATGAAAACTGCAGGAGCTTTGGTCAAACCGAAAGGCATGACCAAGAACTCGTAGTGTCCATACCTCGATCGAAAGGCCGTCTTTGCATTGTCTTCCTTCCGAACCTTCAATTGGTGATAGCCTGATCGTAAGTCAATCTTGGAGAATACTTTTGCTCCACTCAGTTGATCGAATAGATCGTCTATACGCGGCAAGGGATACTTGTTCTCCACCGTCACTGCATTCAATGCTCTGTAGTCGATGCACATGCGCACTGTCCCGTCTTTCTTACGCACAAAAAGAACGGGTGCTCCCTATGGTGACGCACTGGCACGAATAAACCCTTTCTCTAATAAGTCATCAATCTGCGTCTTCATCTCTACCAACTCCTTGGATGCCAGACGATATACTCGAGATGAAATAGGCTCGGCTACGGGAATAAGCTCAATAGAAAACTCAATATCTCGGTCAGGTGGTAGTCCTGGCAATTCCTCGAGGAATACATCCTCGAACTCGGTGATAATAGGGTGCTGAGGGGTGTCATGCATCATCATATGAGTCCCCGATGTGGGTGTATCACAACTCTTTCCGTCTTCTTTGGTGAACTCAAACTCTGCCGCATTCGGTGGTCTAAAGATAATACTGCTCCTATGGCAGTCTATGAGAGCTAAATGCTGGCTCAACCAGTCCATTCTAAGTATCACGTCAAATGTCGGCATAGAAAATACAAGAAGTCGTGCCATCATCTCCCTGCCACTTATCACTACAGGACAAAGTCTACAAACACCACTAACAGGTACAACTCCTTCTCCAGTGAGAATTTTTAACATTTTTAGCTAAGGGTGTGATGGAAATGCTGTGTCTAGTGGCAAAACTAGTGGTTATAAATGAATGTGTGGCTCCAGTATCAAATAAGGTAATAGCAAGAAAAGATGCAACTAAAACCATACCTGCTATAACTTCTGTCTCTGTCTCTATATCCTCAACAGCAAGTGAGAATACCTGCCCATAATTCTGTCCTAGGCCCTGAGCTCTGGCCTTATCGTACTGTATGCCTTGGGGTGGCAATGGTGGACGAGGTGCTCCTGCTACTGGCCGTGGTGCTGAAAGAGCTGGGGCTGTGGGCCTCGGGTTCTGCCGAGCTTGTACTATCGCCTGTTGCTCCGGACAGTCCTTAAGCATGTGCTAATTGGATCCACATCTCAAGCATAATCCAAGGTGAGTCCTGCAGTCGTTCTGGAGATGTCCTTGTTTTCTGCAGTAATGGCAAACGGGCTTCTGATAAGGTGAGGGCCTCTGCTTGAACTGTCATGTGGCCCTCCAAATAGGTCAACTCTGGATGGCTCGGGCTGGTGTAACTGCTGGGGTATGTTGTCTCGATGTCTGCTGCCGCTCCTTGCGAAGAATCTTCTGAGCACGAGCTTCTTCCAAGACAGCTGAATGGGAGACTAGAGACTGGGTAGTCGTATAAGACTTGAGCTCTGGCGCAAGCCCCTGGTGAAATCTCCTCGCCTTTTCTAACTCTGTCGGAATCAATCCCGCACCAAATCGACTCAGGAGATTGAATTCCGAGTCATACTCATCAACTGTCATATTTCCTTGCTTCAGATGTATGAACTGGTCATAGAGACCATCTCGAACATGAATAGGGAAGAATCTCTCATAAAATGCATCATAGAACTGCTTCCAGGTGATCCCCGTGCCTAATCGTCTCTCTTCCGCCTTCCACCAGTGGTGAGCATTATCTTCTAACAGTAGGTCCACTGCTGTCATCCAATCTCGAGCTGGCAACTGGGATGCCTTCAGTAGCTTCTCGGTACTAATAAGCTACTGTGACACCTCTAATGGCTTCTTTGTTCCTCTAAAGGCCTTGGGGTTCATATCTGTGAAATTTTTGATAGAGCCTTCATAAGGATGCAGAGCCGGTGCTGGTGTTGGTACTGGAGGTGGTGGTGGAGGTCTAGCCAATGCTGCCATCATCGTCTGTCTCATCAGCTCAGTCTGCTACCACTGAGCCTGCATCATGGCGTACATAAACTGAGTTGTAGGGCTCCCATCAGTCGGTAGTGGAGGCATCTGAGGTCCCGACTGTTGGGAAAACTGCTGAGGAAATGGTGGTGGTGAAGGCAGAGGTACATTCCCTTCTGGTGGCATGGTAGTAGTCTGCCCAACCTGGCTGCATGAGGGTGCTGCGATCTCTGGGTACTCCGTCGTCGGTGTCGTAGTAGGCTGCGACTGTCCTGGCTGGTATGGTGTCGCTGGAGTCATGGAAGGATTCTGTCCCTCCGGAGTAGCCTCTTCACCAGAAGATAAGTTGATATTAGGAAGATTTGATATGAAGTAAATCGAATAATCAAAGAAGTTTCGAAAAGATTGGAAGTCAAGAGATAGTAGTAGTTCTGGATGAGATATTCCTATTCCTATATGCAGGCTTGTTGGGCACAGTCATGTAACCCAACAATATTAACGTTGACCTGCATGGGCCACCATAAAAACATGTAACGTCCTATTCCCAAAATACGTAGGACCAAGTACGTGAACATGCCAGCTGCACATATACGAAGAATACTCCAATATATGGAATCCTCAAATATGCACATAAGCTGTAAACAAAATAACCACATGCCAGTAATATATAATCTAATCTCATCACAGCTCAACACAGAAGATAATAGAGTCCAAATAAATAAGTAAAAGTATCAAAAGATAGCCGGATGAACATACTCACTCCAAACAACTATGAAAAATAGTCTCACAAGATCGGAGCCCGACCTCCACAAATAGAAAGAAATGAGATGCAAAAATATGTCCACTAATGTCTCAAATAAAGAATAGACTAGACATCAGTAAAGACGGCCTCGTCATCGATGTAGGATAGCTCCAATGCCGCTCCGTACTCCTGTGGAAAATCGTCTAATCCTGGAGAGATAACCAGGTCCTCAGGGGACATAGCAATACAAGAAAACATCATGCCATATAAACTGTGATAATATAATAAGGAAAAAGATATGCATGCAATCGGGTTCCTGACCATTCTACTGTGAATATGCAGTTGAGATACAATCCTTCGACGCATGAGCCCTGGCTGTAAATGGGATCGACATAGTTCCCATAAAGGGCACCAGGGGCCTACGTCCATAACGCTCTGGAAGCGTCAGAGGGCACCATGTACAAGGGGCTACGTCCATAACGCTCTAGGAAACGTCAGAGGACGCCTGGAGTCTGCGTCTCCGGAGGAGTGTACAGGTAATCAGGGAAGTGCAAAGAAGCCCATACGTCAGGTTTTGTTCTTGTCACGACCCGCACCCACCGTGAGGGTACGAGTACGTAACAGCGCCCAGCCTACACCGCAGTGTCGACGGTAGAACGCTGTTCTAGGTCATGAACTATAACTAACATAATATGAATACCCTCCATAAGGAGGCCAACACAGAGGTATAACTCAATCACAATCTATAGATAGAAAATGGCACGATGAAATAGATAAGGAAAACCTCAACTGAGATACAACAGAAATGAAATAAAAGTCTCAACATCTCTACAATATACAACTCTGAAACAATGACAAAAGCTAAACATGAAAATAAATAGTCTAAGCTATCTACACTATACAAGGTATCATCCTGAGCAGCTGCCTGAACCTCCCCAGGGTCCAGGTCGCGAGTGTCATCTAGGCAAGCTCCAAGTAAGGGGGTGCAAGGTTCCTCATCATCCTCTGTAAAATTTTTAACAGGTCCAGTCAGGACGGGAGCGAGCACAGTACATCTCATACAGTTCATATCATGGCAGGAAATATAAAGCAAGCAATAGAGTAAGATACATGAAACGCTGTAAGAAGATGTACATAAAACAGAAAAGATATTTGATAACTGGAAATATATACATGATAAGTAGGAATTGTAAGTGACTAGTGATTTAGAGTATGAGATGGCATATAATTGGCTTAGGTTGAACATGATGTACATGAGTGAACATGTAGGACACCAGCCAATAAGGCTGTGTTGTACATGCTAAAACATGAAAAGTAATAGAGTGAACATGATGGGTAAATCACATGACCATTTATACTCACCCCTACCCATAATCAGTACACAAGGATCTATTCAAGTTACGTTACGGACACGATGTTTTGGTTATACAAGAGACACATGAGCAAACATGAGCGTACATAAAAGAACATGAGAGTACATGAACGTACATGTAAGAACATGAGAGAACATGAGTGTACATGAATAACGCAGAAGCAAGGAATACATGATGTACATGAAACACATGTCATAAAGTATCCGATGCGCCCGCTAAGGGGGATAACATCCCAAGAAGAGATCCGTGTAGTACCAATCCGTGATGATAACGTGACAGCATCAAGTAAAAGTAATCTAGAGCGAGAATATAAATAGTGACAAGTATGAAACGATCAGAGAATGTACTCGCCTCGTATCTGAATGTCTGAAATAAATGTACTGTCCGAGATGTGGTACCTGACTCCTAGTTAGAACAACACAAGTCAAGATGTATACAGAGGGTGATATATGAAATGTACAATGCATCTGCATGCTGTCTAGGTCAAACTAGGCTAAAGTCGACACTTGGTCAACTCTAGTCAACCACACTAGTCAAACTAGGTCAAGTCCTAGCCCAAACAAGTCTAACAAGTCTCACTAGGCCTAACCAAGCCTAGTCTAGCAATCACATACCACATCTAGGCTATACAAGTCAGCTGCACACCTATACTGGCATTCAAGCCATATACATAGGCGGTATCACATAGGGTACATCCCATAGGCTATGTGCCATACAGGCCATATCACGTATTCACACATATTGTATACATTGAATATTTATCTAATTTAATATAATAACACACATATAAATATATATAGGCTACCCATAATATAAGCATCACATATATATATATATATATATATGTATATACATAGAAGGATAGATAGAGAGAAACATGTGAGGGTGTTTATGCACATGTGGGTGTGATACAAAGGTGTATGGCATGTATTCCTGTGTGTGTGTGTGAGGGTTGTAGAGTAGTGTGTTGGTGACATGAGGAAAAAGGAAATGTGTCAATAGTCTTAGAGTGTGGGGCATGGTGTGGGTGTGTGTAATGAAAGTGCACAAGAGAATGTGTGTGTGAAGTCATGAGAGCATGTGTGCCAAAGTGTCAAGTGACTTGGTGTGTGAAAATATGTGAAAACAGTATGGGAAGTTCCTGGAAAATCAGTGATGTGTGCACAGGAATTTCAGGAATTCAAGGTAACATAACCTCAGTTTACAGTTTATAACTAAACTCATTTCAGTTCTCAGGATTAGGATTATGCAGTGCAATGACAGGGAATGCCAAGTTCAGTGAATGATGATTAGGTAATGGCAGTTAACATATCAATCGATTCCCAAAACCCATATGCATCTACACAAATCAAGTTAGCCTATCCATCATTCGACATACCAAAAATCAGTTTACAGGGAGATTAAATCTGGGAATGCAATTTAAAACTCAACCAATGTGACAGTTAAGAGAATTGCTAACAGTGAAATGACATGGCTAACATGGGTGTGAGAGGGTGTGGTGTGGTGTTCAGGGAAATGAAGATTCAAAATCAAAATAGGAAATTATCTCAGGAAAATAGGAAATTATCTTAGGAAAACACAAGTATCAGTCCCTGTTTAAATCAACAGCCCAAATAAAAATTCTACACTAAACTTCCATGCTATTCAAAAACCCAACATGTTTGGTTAATCCCTGATGTGACTTGGTGAACCAAACAGCAAAATTTAATTTTCAAACAAGTTAGCTCATTCGAGTTTCTCAGAAATCAGTGAATCGGTTTTGGTATCAGAATTTATAAGGAAATGACAAATTCGAAATGAAAAACAACTAAATAATCAAATTAGAAGGTTAATAGTGAATGTGTCAGGTTCGAATAAACCATTCCCAGGTTTCTAATAGAGAGTGTGTGTGTGAAAGGAATAAGAAAAATCAGTGAATCGTTTATAAGAAAATTAGTAAAGCATTTAAACAAGCATTCATTTCAGTTAAGGACAGGAACCAAATCCTCATTGAAATTCAACCATTTACACAACCCAAAGCAACAGGGGAACCTGAAATCATCTCAGGTTAAATAGGCAATCAATCCTATCATTCGAATCCAACACAAAGTCCAATTTCTCATGCTCAACATATAGCCTATTCTAATTAAGCAATCCTGCAGTATACGCAAACTAAAACTTGTGGGGATCATTATAACTCATCAAAAGGAATCAGTTAATGAATAAATCATGCATCCATATCTCAGGAAAAATAGGAATTGAGAATCTCAGGAATCATAGGAAATGACAGTTTTAAAAGGAAGATCAAATTGACAGTTTAAATGGAAGATGAATTTCGAAATTCAATCACCAATGGATTCTAAATTAATCAGTGAACTAAAATTGGAAATAATAAGGGGAAAATGAACTTACAATCAGTTTTGACAGGAATTTCATGGAAATCATGTCACCCTCATTTCCCCGTATTTCGTATTATGCTCGTATTTGATTTTGGCACGTATTTTATTTTCCTGGACATGTGGTCTTTTGATTCTTGTAAACAGGTTTTAACCATGGCTTGGTTTTATTTTGTGGAGAATGTTTGGTTTGGTTTGGTTTGGTTCAACATGCATGGAACACCATAAGCCTACACTCCACCTCCATTCCACCACAACACCCTCATTATAACCCACCTACTTCTCTCTCCTCCATAATTTCTTCATTAATTTCTTCTTCTTCTTCTTCTTCCTCCACCCACACCTATAGGCAAGTGCATCTTGCCATTAAATAAGCACCACATTTTATTTGTTCATTAGCTAGATTAGGACATGGAGAACAACATTAGAACTTGGAATTTTGTGATTTGGAGACTCCATTGTTCTAGATCTAAGTTTTAGTTATTTTCGGAATTCCTTGGTTTTGATCTATTAAACTTTGATTTTAGCTTGTTTTGATGCTTCCATGTGGAAGAGAATTTAATTTTACTCAAGTTAGAACTTTGAAAATCTAAATTTGGTTTTGATTTGGCTAAGTTGTGAAGATTTGAACTTGGTGTTCTTGGTGTTCTTGAGAGTTCAGCCATGGTGGAGCTCTCGGCCAATGCTTTTTAGCACTTGGCCGATTGCGCACTATTCCCTGGCCTGCGCTCTTTAGTGCAAGGCCATTTGCGCACCCTGACCCGTGCTCTTTAGCGCATGGCCATTTGCGCAAGATCCCCAGCCATGCTTGCGCTGTGCTGGATTGCGCTGGCGCAGGCCAGCCATGCGTAAGCCAGCCATGCGCAAAGTAACCCCTGCGCAATTCGACCATTGCGCAATCCATCTCTGTGCAACCAACTCCTGCGCAGTTCACTCCTGCACAGTCTACCTTCTGCGCAATCCATCTGTGCGCCATCTGCCCCTGCGCATTTGGCACCCTGCGCAGTTGGTACCCTGCGCAGCTCACCCTGCGCACTTGGCACCCTGCGCAGTGCATACCCTGCGCAACCAACTTGTCTATGATGAATTTGTTATTTCTTGATCTTGGCTCTTCTATAGTCCTATTTTATATTAGTATTTTATCAGGTATTTTACGCCCATTTTATATCCTTACGCCTTTTGGCATGAACTTGATTTTGCTTAATATGTTTGGAATAACTATTGTACACAGCATGGTATGATAAGGAACTAGTATAGCATGACAGTGACCCGTAGTGGTGCACTCCTGACACGACCAACCTGACTTGATAGTGGCCCGTCGTGGCGCACTCCTAACAAGTACCCTGACATGATTTATCTTGATAACTTGATAGTGGCCCGTGGCGGCGCACTCTTGACTTGACTTGACTTGATAACTTGACTTGACTTGCCTTGACACCGTGGGTGTTCCTGCTTGCTTGTTTGCACAATCCACTTGTCTTGTCTTGCATCATGTCTAGGACGTGACTTCCTGGGTACCACGGCCAGGGACTCGCACTAAATTGGATTAGGCTAATGATTAGATCAAACTAGAACATGGAGAATTCCCAGTCACAGACAGTCTCGTTATCTGGGCGCTTTAATGGACTTGTAGCTTGCCGACGAGTAGAGCACATTTCCAGCACACTGTCATGTGTTGCACCCTCTAAGTCACCTAAGGGTACATTTGTCTCCCGGGCAATGTACCCACCTATAACTCTCAACCCGCAGAAGGATAACTGGATGGTCTGCAGGGCTTGGGACTGGAATTTCTCACTTGCATCTTGTTAGTAATTAGGCTTGTGATAACCCTAGTTAGTTAAAGTAGTAAGCCGTAGTACTTGCTTGGCCGATTGTGAATGAATGGTGTCCAGCCTTGTCTAAGTCTTGTCTAGCTCCAGTACCCGCTATCTCCTGAGCATGTTTGTTTTACTTATCTCTAACGATAAATGGGTAGAGACAGTAAGCTATTCAGGCGAAGGGGCACAATCCCGGTCCTTGTTTGGTTTAAGGATTGTAACCTGGCTCCCGGAATGGTTCCACGTCCCTAGTCGTTTATCGCCCTGTGTACTTTACTACTTGTACTTCTTTTATTCTTTATGTTCTGATATGCTGGCTTTTGTTCTTATTTGTGGCCTCCTTTGTGGCACTTGCTCTTTCTGGGGTTTGACCCAGCTGGTTTTGTGTGGCCAGATTTCGGAGCAGCTTCCGAGGATCTACCAAGCTTCCAGCCCAATGGTGACAACTAGACGAAACCCGGGCCAAGAGTGGGTTTTCCTTTTTGTTTCACCCACTTATATGTAAATTTATTCTTTTGAGGCGTTTAGCCGACGAGCACCTGTTAGCTCGATGCACATTTACTTACTGTCTGCCTACGGGCTGTAAACATGATTAACAAATCCTAGGGTTGATCATGTATGACTGAACTCTTGCTAGTCCTATCATTTTGTACGACTAGCTTCATGATCATCCAATATGTAATATTTGGGACGCCTTATATATATATATTTGATGCTCTAATATCTTGTAACTTTGTTAATTGCTTGAGATTGAGACAATAGGCTTGACCTTAAGAGACTGCTGGCTTGTAGTAAACCCTCATATCTAGACAGCCGTGACCGTATAGTTGAGATGTATTCTATTTCAATATACGTAGCTGGCTATGTCTGCCCCCGCTCTCCAGTATTCTGGTTCTGGGGCGTGACACGGTTTAAGTGGTGGCCCATGCAGGTCTTGGCATTCAAGAAATGTGAGGGTTTACCGAATAGATGTCTCAATCAATATTCGTCCTTGATCTCTGCTCGTATCTTCAAATCCCTGAGATTCTTGACCTGATCACACGCTTGTATCATTGATCTGTCCTGGTCCTTCCTTACTATTCCCTATGTCGTCTTCTTCAGCGGCATTACTCCCGGACCTACCAACCAGCCAGAGGAAGCTCGACAAGCACCCCAGCGCCAGGAAGATCAAGCTCAGCACTCTGGAGTAGCCTCCCGAGTTATGCTTCCCGGAGGCTCGGAACCTCCAGTTCAGGTAGCTCCGCCCGTTCAACCAGCTAGACAGGATGAGGGACCTTTGGTAGGGCTTATCAGAGAACTACTTGCATCCCAAGATCGTCGAGGCGATGCCTTGCACCGGGAAGTTCATGATGCACTAAACCGAGGAGGTCCCCAAGGGAACCAGGCGGCCAACAGTTTCAAGCGCTTGAACCCTCCCTTCTTTGATGGCAGTGAAGATGCGACTGCCGCGGACGCTTGGCTTCAGGATATCGAGGTGGTTCTAGAAGCAGCTAGGACACCTGAGAATGATAAGGTGGCGGTGGTACGCCTACAGTTACTAGACTTGGCTCGCGATTGGTGGGCAGCTCAGGCCATGGGATTAGCAGCACCAGTCACTTGGGTGACGTTCAGAGAGAGGTTCCAGACAAAGTACTTCGATGCGGTGGCACGATATGACCTGCAGACCCGGTTCACCAACTTGAAGCAAGGAGGTAGGACGGTCGATGGCTATGCGACCGAGTTTTCTAGGCTGAGTAGGTTCGCCCCCACCTTGGTGGCAACCGAGTTCGATAGGGCTCAACGATTCCAGCAAGGGCTGCACTTAGAGATATTATTGGCTGTCGAGCAGTTCGAGCACCAGACGTTCGATGCAGTATTGAAGGCAGCGAGGAGGCATGAGTATACCTCCCGGAGAATTGTGGACAGGACTGGAGGCAGGAAGCGGTCCCACAACCAGATGCACCAATCTTCAGCTCCAGCCCCAGCAGCTAGGGGTATAACCATTGGAACTCCGAGGCGGGCGGCCTCAGTGACGTCGGTTCAGCATTCGACCCCGACGTACCTACAGCAGCAGAAGCAGAAGCAGTCTTCCGCGGTGGGATGTTCTCATTGCGGGAAGCCGGGCCATGTAGTGGCAGAGTGTTGTAGGGCACAGGGATTGTGCCTGGCTTGTGGAGGAGCAGATCACAAGATAGGGACCTGCCCGAATATGAGAGGTCCATCATCATCCAATCTTTCTAGTTCTTCGGTGAGGGGACCAGCCCCAGCTCCAGTTCAGCAGCAGCAGCAGTACCCAAGGCCATTGGCGCCCCAGGCCCAGGCCTTTCAGCAGTAGAACCAGCAGCAGATCACCCAGGCTCCAGTACAGAACCGACAGAGGGGTTTCCAGCAGAGGGGACCCGCAGCTAGAGGTCAGGCTATGATGATGACCATGGAAGAAGAAGTTGCACCAGGTGAGGTAGTGGCAGGTACTATTCTCGTCAACACTTTTTCAGCATCTGTATTATTTGATTCAGGTGCATCGCATTCATTCATGTCTGCACGATTCGTGACACGGATAGGATTGGAGCCCGAGTCATTATCAGTGAGGCTCAATATACTTACTGGTAATGGTCTTGTGGGAGTAGATCGAGTATTTTCCTCGTGTCGGATCATAGTTAGCGGTAGAGAGTTCCCCGCTAGGCTCATAGAGTTCCCTATGGCAGACTATGATGTAGTCCTAGGCATGGATTGGTTGAGGAACCATTATGCTAGGATAGACTGCCATGTTGGCAGAGTTGTCTTTAGTATTCCCGGAGAGCCAGAGTTTTCATTTTCCAGAGGCACCGTAGAGCCATCTCCTCCAGTATTGCGGATGGCAGTAGCAGCAGTGCAGTTGCCCCGGATTGTTGAAGAGTTTCCAGATGTCTTCCCAGAGGAACTTCCAGGGATGCCACCAGAGCGGGAGATCGAGTTCACCATTGACTTGATTCCCAGGACAGCACCAGTATCAGAGCGAGTCTACAGAATGGCGCCTTCAGAGTTGGAGATTTTGTACAAGATGATTGAAGAACTTAGAACCAAGGGATTCATTCGTGCTAGTGGATCGCCTTGGGGAGCCCCGATGCTTCTTGTGAAAAAGAAGGATGGTACGTCCAGGCTATGTGTTGATTATCGTACCTTAAACTCAGTGACAATCAAGAACAGATACCCTCTTCCAAGGATAGATGACTTGTTTGATCAACTCAAAGGGGCTTCAGTTTTCTCGAAGATAGACTTGCGGTCAGGATACCACCAGATCAGAGTCAGAGAGCAGGACATCCCGAAGACGGCGTTCAGATCTAGGTACGGGCATTGGGAGTTTCTAGTTATGCCCTTTGGAGCGACCAATGCGCCGGCAGTGTTCATGGACCTCATGAACCGTATTTTTATGCCTTACTTGGATCAGTTTGTGATAGTGTTCCTTGATGACATCCTGGTCTACAGCAAGAGTGAAGCAGAGCATGAGCAGCACCTCCGTGTGGTTCTTCAGATACTCAGAGAGCACCAGTTGTACGCCAAGTTTAGTAAATGCGAGTTCTGGCTCGATCGCATTTCTTACTTAGGTCACATCATTACCAGAGGAGGAGTGGAAGTGGATCCCCAGAAGATTGTGGCTATCGAGGCATGGCCAGTACCCAGCTCAGTGGCAGAAGTTCGCAGCTTTCTTGGATTGGCCGGCTACTACCGGCGATTCGTCTCTGATTTTGCAAGGATTTCAGCGCCGATGACCCAGTTGACCCGCAAGGATGTGCCGTTCGTTTGGACAGCAGAGTGTCAGAAATCATTTGAGAAGTTGAAGCGAGGTTTGATAACGGCTCCCATTCTCACCCTTCCAGATGGGACCGGAGGATTCACAGTTTATTGTGACGCTTCAGGTAGAGGATTGGGATGTGTTTTGATGCAGCATGGGAAGGTAATTGCTTATGCGTCACGTCAACTCCGTGATCATGAGAAGAATTACCCGACCCACGACTTGGAGCTAGCAGCAGTAGTGTTTGCACTTAAGTTGTGGAGGCACTACTTGTACGGAGACAGAGTAGAGATATTTACAGATCATAAGAGCCTGAAGTATGTTTTCACCCAGAAGGATCTTAATATGCGGCAGAGAAGATGGCTCGAGCTACTTGTGGACTACGATGTGGATTTGCAGTATCATCCAGGGAAGGCCAATATTGTAGCAGATGCTTTGAGCCGGAGAGCCGGAGTTTATTTCTTGACAGCACAACCAGAGCTATTGGCAGATCTTCAGAAGATGGGAATTGAAGTGATTCTTCCTTCCAATGTGGCCTTGATGGCCAGCCTACAGATTCAGTCCACCATAGTTGAGAGGATCCGGACAGCACAGTTAACAGATTCCAAGATTCAGCGGCTCAGAGCAGAGTGCGAGGCAGAGAGAAGGCCAGAGTTATGTATTCATGAGGATGGTACACTTCGACACGGCACGCGTCTTTGTGTACCCAGTGGAGATATCAGACAGGAAGTCATGGCAGAGGCTCACAGTTCGCAGTATTCCATCCACCCAGGCAGCACGAAGATGTACAGAGATATTCGTCAACACTTTTGGTGGAATGGTATGAAGAGGGAGATAGCCCGGTACGTCTCTCGATATTTGGTTTGCCAACAGGTCAAGGCTGAACATCAGAGGCCAGCTGGACTTCTTCAACCTTTACCGATCCCAGAATGGAAATGGGAACACATTAACATGGATTTCGTGACTGGATTACCCAGATCTCCGGCAGGCAGAGATGCTATTTGGGTCATTGTAGACAGGCTTACCAAGGTGGCACACTTTCTTCCATTTAGAGTTGGACAGTCGACGGCGCAGCTAGCAGAGATGTATCTCAGGCAGATCGTCCGACTTCACGGAGTGCCAGTCAGTATAGTATCGGACAGGGATACGAGGTTCACATCGCACTTCTGGCACAGTCTTCACCAAAGTTTGGGGACTCGTCTCAAGTTCAGCTCAGCGTATCATCCGCAGACAGATGGGCAGTCAGAGCGCACTATACAAACTCTTGAAGATATGTTGCGGTCGTGTACCCTTGACTTTGGTGGTTCGTGGGAGGATCACCTGCACCTGGTGGAATTCTCGTACAACAATAGTTTCCAGGCCAGTATCCAGATGGCACCCTTCGAGGCTCTGTATGGTAGGAAGTGCAGATCCCCGTTAGCATGGGACGATATCGGAGAGAGGCAGATGCTCGGTCCAGAACTGATTTCTCAGACGGTTGAAGTGGTCAGGAAAGTCAGAGATCACCTCCGAGTTGCCCAGGATCGCCAGCGCCATTGGGCCGATGCTCATCGGCGTCCCTTAGAATTTGCCGTCGACGACCATGTATTTCTTAGGATCTCGCCTACCCGCGGCGTCATTCGTTTTGGCGTACGGGGAAAGCTTAGTCCTAGGTATATAGGGCCGTTCGATATTCTGGAGCGAGTAGGCGATGTGTCCTATCGTCTCGCTCTTCCGCCGTCGTTAAGTGAGGTACATGATGTATTCCATGTGTCCCAATTAAGACGGTACATCCCGGACCCGAGCCATATCCTAGATCATTCGGAATTGGTTGTTGGTACCAACCTTTCGTATGAGGAGAGGCCCGTGTCTATTTTGGACCGGAGGGAAAAGACGCTCAAGAACAAGACTATTAACTTAGTCCGTGTTGCTTGGGGTCATCACTCTCTAGGTGAGTCAACGTGGGAGCGTGAGGACGACATCCGATCGCGATATCCCTACCTGTTTGACTCGTGAGGTATAATGTCTTTCTTATGCCTTACGCTTTTCCTTCCTTGCTTGCATTGTATGATTGTATGATTGAACTGCTTAGTGTAGCTTGTCTGTGCTTAGTATAGCTTGTCGTGGCAATCTCTAGCTCCTTGATTAAATTCCGAGGACGGAATTCTTTGAAGGTGGGTAGAGTTGTCACCCTCATTTCCCCGTATTTCGTATTATGCTCGTATTTGATTTTGGCACGTATTTTATTTTCCTGGACATGTGGTCTTTTGATTCTTGTAAACAGGTTTTAACCATGGCTTGGTTTTATTTTGTGGAGAATGTTTGGTTTGGTTTGGTTTGGTTCAACATGCATGGAACACCATAAGCCTACACTCCACCTCCATTCCACCACAACACCCTCATTATAACCCACCTACTTCTCTCTCCTCCATAATTTCTTCATTAATTTCTTCTTCTTCTTCTTCTTCCTCCACCCACACCTATAGGCAAGTGCATCTTGCCATTAAATAAGTACCACATTTTATTTGTTCATTAGCTAGATTAGGACATGGAGAACAACATTAGAACTTGGAATTTTGTGATTTGGAGACTCCATTGTTCTAGATCTAAGTTTTAGTTATTTTCGGAATTCCTTGGTTTTGATCTATTAAACTTTGATTTTAGCTTGTTTTGATGCTTCCATGTGGAAGAGAATTTAATTTTACTCAAGTTAGAACTTTGAAAATCTAAATTTGGTTTTGATTTGGCTAAGTTGTGAAGATTTGAACTTGGTGTTCTTGGTGTTCTTGAGAGTTCAGCCATGGTGGAGCTCTCGGCCAATGCTTTTTAGCACTTGGCCGATTGCGCACTATTCCCTGGCCTGCGCTCTTTAGTGCAAGGCCATTTGCGCACCCTGACCCGTGCTCTTTAGCGCATGGCCATTTGCGCAAGATCCCCAGCCATGCTTCCGCTGCGCTGGATTGCGCTGGCGCAGGCCAGCCATGCGCAAGCCAGCCATGCGCAAAGCAACCCCTGCGCAATTCGACCATTGCGCAATCCATCTCTGCGCAACCAACTCCTGCGCAGTTCACTCCTGCACAGTCTACCTTCTGCGCAATCCATCTGTGCGCCATCTGCCCCTGCGCATTTGGCACCCTGCGCAGTTGGTACCCTGCGCAGCTCACCCTGCGCACTTGGCACCCTGCGCAGTGCATACCCTGCGCAACCAACTTGTCTATGATGAATTTGTTATTTCTTGATCTTGGCTCTTCTATAGTCCTATTTTATATTAGTATTTTATCAGGTATTTTACGCCCATTTTATATCCTTACGCCTTTTGGCATGAACTTGATTTTGCTTAATATGTTTGGAATAACTATTGTACACAGCATGGTATGATAAGGAACTAGTATAGCATGACAGTGACCCGTAGTGGTGCACTCCTGACACGACCAACCTGACTTGATAGTGGCCCGTCGTGGCGCACTCCTAACAAGTACCCTGACATGATTTATCTTGATAACTTGATAGTGGCCCGTGGCGGCGCACTCTTGACTTGACTTGACTTGATAACTTGACTTGACTTGCCTTGACACCGTGGGTGTTCCTGCTTGCTTGTTTGCACAATCCACTTGTCTTGTCTTGCATCATGTCTAGGACGTGACTTCCTGGGTACCACGGCCAGGGACTCGCACTAAATTGGATTAGGCTAATGATTAGATCAAACTAGAACATGGAGAATTCCCAGTCACAGGCAGTCTCGTTATCTGGGCGCTTTAATGGACTTGTAGCTTGCCGACGAGTAGAGCACATTTCCAGCACACTGTCATGTGTTGCACCCTCTAAGTCACCTAAGGGTACATTTGTCTCCCGGGCAATGTACCCACCTATAACTCTCAACCCGCAGAAGGATAACTGGATGGTCTGCAGGGCTTGGGACTGGAATTTCTCACTTGCATCTTGTTAGTAATTAGGCTTGTGATAACCCTAGTTAGTTAAAGTAGTAAGCCGTAGTACTTGCTTGGCCGATTGTGAATGAATGGTGTCCAGCCTTGTCTAAGTCTTGTCTAGCTCCAGTACCCGCTATCTCCTGAGCATGTTTGTTTTACTTATCTCTAACGATAAATGGGTAGAGACAGTAAGCTATTCAGGCGAAGGGGCACAATCCCGGTCCTTGTTTGGTTTAAGGATTGTAACCTGGCTCCCGGAATGGTTCCACGTCCCTAGTCGTTTATCGCCCTGTGTACTTTACTACTTGTACTTCTTTTATTCTTTATGTTCTGATATGCTGGCTTTTGTTCTTATTTGTGGCCTCCTTTGTGGCACTTGCTCTTTCTGGGGTTTGACCCAGCTGGTTTTGTGTGGCCAGATTTCGGAGCAGCTCCCGAGGATCTACCAAGCTTCCAGCCCAATGGTGACAACTAGACGAAACCCGGGCCAAGAGTGGGTTTTCCTTTTTGTTTCACCCACTTATATGTAAATTTATTCTTTTGAGGCGTTTAGCCGACGAGCACCTGTTAGCTCGATGCACATTTACTTACTGTCTGCCTACGGGCTGTAAACATGATTAACAAATCCTAGGGTTGATCATGTATGACTGAACTCTTGCTAGTCCTATCATTTTGTACGACTAGCTTCATGATCATCCAATATGTAATATTTGGGACGCCTTATATATATATATTTGATGCTCTAATATCTTGTAACTCTGTTAATTGCTTGAGATTGAGACAATAGGCTTGACCTTAAGAGACTGCTGGCTTGTAGTAAACCCTCATATCTAGACAGCCGTGACCGTATAGTTGAGATGTATTCTATTTCAATATACGTAGCTGGCTATGTCTGCCCCCGCTCTCCAGTATTCTGGTTCTGGGGCGTGACAAATCAATTGTCAGTTTAAAAACTCATTGAAATCTATTCTCAGGAATTTGAGGACAGTGAGTGTCACAAGTGAAATCACATTGACAGTTCTAAAATACCCATCAACTCCAAATTCGAATCCATAGGCCCATACCAAATCAGTTTTAGTCTTTACAGTACTAACACATGCTCATAAATCATCTTATAACAATAACTTCAATCTCAGTTAAATGGGAAATTAACTCAGCAATGAAGAACAGGTATCAGTTGATTCGGTCCAATTCAATGTCCAAAAATCCATTTGAAAATCCATTTCCTAGCACCAATCAATACACAACCATATCAGTAAACTACGACACAAGTAGGTGGATTAACCTGGCAGCTTAAATCATTACAACAGTAAAAAAATATTTGATAAAACTCAGGTTTCAATTTGTAGAACTGTGTATCAGTTAAATGTGAATACTTGTTTTCGAATCCAAATTCCAATAAAAGCTCGAAATCAATAATTGAAATAGGTGTACAAACATTGGGACATGTCCCTCGTGTTCGGGGAGAGTCCCTCGTGTCCAGGAATTGGGACACAATGTGTCCAAACTAACATTCGAAATTCTGCTGAAAATTGGTAAAATAAGCATCGTGCAGCCATGTCGAGCCTTCGTAGGCTCGACACAGTGCTCGAGGTATGCCGTGCTTGTGCACACGTGTGGAGGGGACATAGGGGTACGTGTAAATGTGTCTGTATCGTGTCCAAGTGAGTCGTGTCAGGAGTTACACGTGCGTATCAGTGAGAAAATTTCCCGCGGGTGCAGTGCGTGTGCGATAGTGCAAATTCAGTGCAGGCTCGAGAACTCTCTCGATACCCCACCATATCACCCAAAATTTTGTGGGTGACCTGACAGTCATGGCCCCCACGAGCACACCAAATTTGGTATGCCGAGGTGTCGTGCACAGTGAGATAGGGGGCTCGAACAGCAAGGCATGTGCGCCGTGTCTCGTACAGTGAGTTCGTGTCCATTTTGGACACGGACACAACTCGATATGAGCTCAGAGCTTGGGGGTTCAAAAACACACATCAAGGGCTAGAAATCCATTCAAATAGAATTTAAAAATAAGAAGAATTTATTCACTCAAGCATTACATCGAACACATGCACCCTAATACTGATTCGTGTCCGATACGGACACGAAATGGACACGACTCGACACAAACCCAATACCTACGGTTAGGGGACACCTAGGGCTTCCTATCCATGCAAATAAAACGAAATTTGGTGGAGGGAATAAGGATTTACCTATATGTGCAATTTGCATGAAAAAGCCTCAAATGGGGGGTGTTCTTCTTGATGGCCAAGTGCTCCAAATTGGTCCAAACCTGAGATTTCTCTCCATGGACATGAAATAGAACTGGATTAGGAACTAATACAAAAGACTAGAGTGGAAAAGGAATTAAAATGAAGGATCTAGGGATTAGGGAAGAAATGACATTACCTCCTTCTCCAAATGTTGAAATCTCAATAAAGAGGCAAGAACAATAAATGAAGAGATTATTTGTAGGGGAAATAGCCCTAGGTGGCTGGTCATAAAGTAATGGTTAGGGTTAGGGTTAAGTCTAATGGGCTATGGGCCTTAAGGCTAGTTATTGATTTAAGGTTTAATCACAAGTCATGACTTATGACTTAAATCTAACTTAAATCAAATAACCATTCCATGGGTCAACTCTAGTTTAACTAGGGTTACATGACCTAACCAAGTCCAAACACAACTAGGGTGTCACTCCGCAATCCTGGAATACGTATTTTAATACGTAAACCGATAAATTATATTTACCTTGTATTTATACTATATTTATTATGCTGTATTTCTTCATGTATTTTCCAAAAATATTTGACAAAATATTATTTTCTAATTTATTTTCTGCATTTGGGCCTACAGTTTTGGCTCATTTGGGTAACCTATTCTTGGTTCACCAATGGTTCATCATGAACCCTTTGGTTCATCATGAACCCATGGATCCAAGATCTTTATATATAACTCATCTCATTCTCTCTCCTCTCATTTACTTCCTCTCATTTATTTCCTTCACCAACCAAGGCAAGTACCAACTTGCTCAAGAGATGGATCCATAATTTTGTCAATGATTTCTTACAAAACTATTTGCCAAAAACATGTTCTTCTCTTTAATCTATACTAGTTTAGAACTTGGAAATTTCCATTTTGAAGCCTTGGTTTTTGTAGATCTAAGTTTTAATCATTTTCGGATTTTGCTTGGTTTGATCTACTTTAGTTGGATTTTATGGGTTTTTGATGCTTCCATGTGGAAGAGCATTCAGTTTCACCCAAGTTAGAACCTTGGAAATCTGGATTTGGAGTTCGGATGGCCAAGTTATGATGCTTTGAAGCTTGGGTTCAGCCATGGTGTTCTTGCTGTTTGGAGCAGACAGTGAGCAGTGTGCTCCTGTTTGAGCACGCTTCCTGTTGGAAGCGTGTCTCTCCTTGAGCCTGCGTAACTTTTTACGCAGCTCTCTCCTTGAGCCTGCGTGACTTTTCACGCAGATCTCTCCTTGAGCCTGCGTGACTTTTCACGCAGCTCTTTCCTTGAGCATGCGTGACTTTTCACGCAGCTCTCTCCTTGAGCCTGCATGACTTTTCACGCAGCTCTCTCCTTGAGCTTGCGTGACTTTTCACGCAGCTCTCTCCTTGAGCCTGCGTGACTTTTCACGCAGCTCTCTCCTTGAGCCTGCGTGACTTTTCACGCAGCTCTCTCCTTGAGCCTGCGTGACTTTTCACGCAGCTCTTCCCTTGAGCCTGCGTGACTTTTCACGCACGTTGCCTTGAGTGAGCCTGCGTGACTTTTCACACCTTGAGCGTGCGTGCTTTTGTGCGTACGCTTTTGATATTTTATCAGATATTATATGCCCATTTTATATCCTTACGCCTTTTGTCCCGAGCATGATATGAGCACTAATGTGACCCCGGAGAACAAAGTGTTCCTACCTGATACATGTACCTGAATGTTCCAGTTCTTGTTCATGCTCGACAAATGACTCGTAACTCCACGTGGCGTATTTGCAATGATGCATTACACTAAGGAGGGTAGCACATGTTGACCTACTGATTGACATGGATCCTCTTTGGGGTACTCGTACTAAAGTACGACCTTAGGAGGATAATCATGCAGGCCACAGCATGTGAGTCCAAGATTTCACCTAGGGTTAAATTAGGCAACTAAACATACTAGATGCATGGGGAGGGCAAAATCCCGAGATCGTGTTACACCAGCCGCCTTGAGATATTGTCTTGACGTGCCGGCTGGTCTCCACGGATACTGTGTCATCCGCAACGAGCGGATGACTGTATCCGATTAATTCCTGCTATATAATATATGTTTTGGCAATGTGGCCTTACAAGGGACCTGTGCTCAATAACACCTGTCTACACGAACCCCTGGGTGGGCTAGCCTTGCTGGAAAGATACGATCTGAGGATTTCTACATAACATGATGCGAGGATAACCTCGTCCCACTAGAAACTCGTAGACTTGATTGGCCGTGAAAACGACTTGCTTGTATCCTATTACCTTCCGTAAATAACTGAGGGAAGCGGACTGTCATGGTACGTGATCCAACCCATGTTCATGTTTGATTGTTTGGTTGGTTATCGTACTATGACAGGCTGTGGACCGAAGTTATGAACGGAAGACTTATTCTGGTTGTGAAGTGCTACTTCTGTGAATGACTGAGGAATATGGTCTATCATGGTACATGATCCAACCCATATTCTTGTTTGATTGTTGGGTTGGTTATTGTGCTGCGATAGGCTATCGACCGAAGTCACGATCAGGAGATTTTATTGCTTATACCTTTTAACTTATGTGAATGTTATAGAGTACGACACGTCCCGACTCCATGCGGCACCTTTTGTCCTTGTTTGGTTGTAAGGGTGCCATATGGGTTCGAAGATGTTGCGCTACCCTATAATAGTAGCATAAGTATTACTATTATCAATCATTCTAACTGGGTTTTTAATCTTAACTCTTGTACCCCTTTGACGGTACTTGCTATTCGGGGCTGACCCCACTGGTTTTGTTTGGCCAGATCTCGTAGCAGAGCCGGAGGACACGATCTTCCTCCCTGACATCCATGGTGCATACTAGGAGCATGGCGGTTCGGGGACTCGAGTGGGTTTCTTCTCCACCACTCCTGCTTATACTTTTGCGGCGTTTAGCCACCGGCACCTGTTAGCCGGATTACTTGATATTTTGTGTCAGTACAGAATTGTAAATAAACAGACTGCAGCTGTGTATAATTTTGTACTCCTGACTCTCTGAGATAGCTAAATTATAAAGCTAGTCTCTCATGACCATTTTGATGAAGCGTCGGGGACGCCTTACTGCTTTATCTTTAATGTTCATTTAATTGCTGATGTGATTTGATTGATTGAGACATAGAACTCTGTGGGACCATAGGAGACTTGATTGTAGCATGTACCCCCTAGTCTCTCGATAGCCACGATCGCCGTATGACGTTACGTACCTCATATGGAATAGCTGGCCTAGTCCGTCTCCGTATTTTGGTACTGGCGCGTGACATAGGGTTAGCTTCTAGGTTAGCCTACCAAGGTCATTGCTAGTCAAAGTCAACCTAGTCAACCCTCATTCAAACAATTCCAAAATAATTTCTAAAAATTCCCATAAATTCAAATAAATTATAATAAATCCAAATAAACCTAAAATGTCAAAAATATCCTAATCACGTGGCTAGGCTCTAGGGTAGGCAGTCTCTACTGTTCACTAGCAAAACACCAAAAATCATAAGTCATGGATTTAAATAGTTTAAAAATATTTAAAAATCACTAAAAATCATAATATGAAATAAATATCATTAAATAATAATTATAATTACAAAATTTCAAAATTACCCTCATCTGGAAAACTGGGTGTTACAATCCTACCCACCTTATATAAATTTCGTCCTCGAAATTAAAATGGTAGTAGTCCTTCTAGGTCAAACACCCCACAATCAAAGTCTCAAACATACCGTCAGATAATCATATGCGTATGTCCAAAATCATGATACTCAGAATCTTCGTCATGCTAGTGAGCACGGCTACGATAATCACAGAGTCCTTGACTAAGGTACGTACCTCTAGGTTCATGGTATTTAAAGTTTTCGTATTGCCGCATGCGACGGTAAAACCTTAAATTCCCATACCCGAGAAATACATCCAAAATCTGACTACATGTCCTCACTATGCCAACTAACACGACCATCGAAGATTCTAGATTCCATAACTGAGCTGACCTAGCCCATATGATTTTTCTCAGAAAGAAAGAAAAAAAGAAAACAAACATAACAAAGTGCAACATAACAAAATAAATCAATCAGCAAGGAACAGATGGAATCGGATTTCAAGGTAGTTATAAAAGACAATTTTGGAAATGGAATCAAGAAGAACGGAACTTGCAGCAAGATCTCCAATGGTCTGTGCATCCTCAACTGTCCTGACGATAGCTCGCCCTGCTAGTTTCCCCTGGTTTGCTGCTGATGCTGCATGAATCACCGCTGCTGAGAGAAATCAGAAATGATGGGAGAAAATCTCTGTACAGATAGAGGTGCACCTCTAATGTAACAGAAATGCCAACCTGAGTCGGCACAACAGAAGCTGCGGTCTCGAGGCCCTGATGAACAGGACGAGAGGTGGCCAGCCTCTCGATAGTATCCCCCGAACCGAAACGATGAGATCGTGTCTTCGTAACCATCATGGAGACAGATCAAAACAAGAAGCAATTTCTGAGAATGAAGCGAAAATCAAATGGGGACAGTTTATATTCGAGGGAAGTCAATAAGCAAAAAATTTAGATAAGAGGAATCTGATTAAGAGTTTTTCCTAATGTGATTGATTACCTCTAAAATAATCCTAATCCTGCTGCAGACTATAGTGGTACTCTAGTTCGAATACTACTACACAAACTCGACCTGCATGGGCCACCACTAAAAATGTGTCACGACCCGCACCCACCGTGAGGGTACGAGTACGTAACAGCGCCCAGCCTACGCCGCAGTGTCGGCGGTAGAACGCTGTTCTAGGTCATGAACTATAACTAACATAATATGAATACCCTCCATATGGAGGCCAACACAGAGGTATAACTCAATCACAATCTATAGATAGAAAATGGCACGATAAAATAGATAAGGAAAACCTCAACTGAGATACAACAGAAATGAAATACAAGTCTCAACATCTCTACAATATACAACTCTGAAACAATGACAAAAGCTAAACATGAAAAGAAATAGTCTAAGCTATCTACACTATACAAGGTATCATCCTGAGTAGCTGCCTGAACCTCCCCAGGGTCCAGGTCGCGAGTGTCATCTAGGCAAGCTCCAAGTAAGGGGGTGCAGCGTTCCTCATCATCCTCTGTAAAATTTTCAACAGGTCCAGTCAGGACGAAAGCGAGCACAGTACATCTCATGCAGTTCATATCATGGCAGAAAATATAAACCAAGCAATAGAGTAAGATATATGAAACGCTGTAAGAAGATGTACATGAAACAGAAGAGATATTTGATAACTGGAAATATATACATGATAAGTAAGAACTGTAAGTGACTAGTGATTTAGAGTACGAGATGGCATGTAATTGGCTTAGGTTGAACATGATGTACATGAGTGAACATGTAGGACACCAGCCAATAAGGCTGTGTTGTACATGCTAAAACATAAAAAGTAACAGAGTGAACATGATGGGTAAATCACATGACCATTTATACTCACCCCTACCCACAATCAGTACACAAGGATCTATTCAAGTTACGTTACGGACATGATGTTTGGGTTATACAAGAGACACATGAGCAAACATGAGCGTACATGAAAGAACATGAGAGTACATGAACGTACATGTAAGAACATGAGAGAACATGAGTGTACATGAATAACGCAGAAGCAAGGAATACATGATGTATATGAAATACATGTCATAAAGTATCCGATGCGCCCGCTAAGGGAGATAACATCCCAAGAAGAGATCCGTATAGTACCAATCCGTGATGATAACGTGACAGCATCAAGTAAAAGTAATCTAGAGCGAGAATATAAATCGTGACAAGTATGAAACGATCAGAGAATGTACTCGCCTCGTATCTGAATGTCTGAAATAAATGTACTATCCGAGATGAGGTACCTGACTCCTAGTTAGAGCAACACAAGTCAAGATGTATACAGAGGGTGATATATGAAATGTACAATGCATCTGCATGCTGTCTAGGTCAAACTAGGCTAAAGTCGACACTTGGTCAACTCTAGTCAACCACACTAGTCAAACTAGGTCAAGTCCTAGCCCAAACAAGTCTAACAAGTCTCACTAGGCCTAACCAAGCCTAGTCTAGCAATCACATACCACATCTAGGCTATACAAGTCAACTGCACACCTATACTGGCATTCAAGCCATATACATAGGCTGTATCACATAGGGTACATCCCATAGGCTATGTGCCATATAGGCCATATCACGTATTCACACATATTGTATACATTGAATATTTATCTAATTTAATATAATAACACACATATAAATATATATAGGCTACCCATAATATAAGCATCACATATAGATATATATATTATATATATACATATATATATATATATATGTAAATACATAGAAGGATAGATAGAGAGAAACATGTGAGGGTGTTTGTGCACATGTGGGTGTGATACAAAGGTGTATGGCATGTATTCCTGTGTGTGTGTGAGGGTTGTAGAGTAGTGTGTTGGTGACATGAGGAAAAAAGAAATGTGTCAATAGTCTTAGAGTGTGGGGCATGGTGTGGGTGTGTGTAATGAAAGTGCACAAGAGTATGTGTGTGTGAAGTCATGAGAGCATGTGTGCCAAAGTGTCAAGTGACTTGGTGTGTGAAAATATGTGAAAACAGTATGGGAAGTTCCTGGAAAATCAGTGATGTGTGCACAGGAATTTCAGGAATTCAAGGTAACATAACCTCAGTTTACAGTTTATAACTAAACTCATTTCAGTTCTCAGGATTAGGATTATGCAGTACAATGACAGGGAATGCCAAGTTCAATGAATGATGATTAGGTAATGGCAGTTAACATATCAATCGATTCCCAAAACCCATATGCATCTACACAAATCAAGTTAGCCTATCCATCATTCGACATACCAAAAATCAGTTTACAGGGAGATTAAATCTGGGAATACAATTTAAAACTCAACCAATGTGACAGTTAAGAGAATTGCTAACAGTGAAATGACAGGGCTAACATGGGTGTGAGAGGGTGTGGTGTTCAGGGAAATGAAGATTCAAAATCAAAACAGGAAATTATCTCAGGAAAACAGGAAATTATCTCAGGAAAACACAAGTATCAGTCCCTGTTCAAATCAAAAGCCCAAATGAAAATTCTACACTAAACTTCCATGCTATTCAAAAGCCCAACATGTTTGGTTAATCCCTGATGTGACTTGGTGAACCAAACAGTAAAATTTAATCTTTCAAACAAGTTAGCTCATTCGAGTTTCTCAGAAATTAGTGAATCGGTTTTGGTATCAGAATTTATAAGGAAAGGACAAATTCGAAATGAAAAACAACTAAATAATCAAATTAGAAGGTTGATAGTGAATGTGTCAGGTTCGAATAAACCATTCCCAGGTTTCTAATAGAGAGTGTGTGTGTGAAAGGAATAGGAAAAATCAGTAAATCGTTTATAGGAAAATCAGTAAAGCATTTAAACAAGCATTCATTTCAGTTAAGGACAGGAACCAAATCCTCATTGAAATTCAACCATTTACACAACCCAAAGCAACAGGGGAACCTAAAATCATCTCAGGTTAAATAGACAATCAATCCTATCATTCGAATCCAATACAAAGTCTAATTTCTCATACTCAACATATAGCCTATTCTAATTAAGCAATCCTGCAGTATACGCAAACTAAAACATGTGGGGATCATTATAACTCATCAAAAGGAATCAGTTAATGAATAAATCATGCATCCATATCTCAGAAAAAATAGGAATTGAGAATCTCAGAAATCATAGGAAATGACAGCTTTAAAAGGAAGATCAAATTGACAGTTTAAATGGAAGATGAATTTCGAAATTCAATCACCAATGGATTCTAAATTAATCAGTGAACTAAAATTGGAAATAACAAGGGGAAAATGAACTTACAATTAGTTTTGACAGGAATTTCAAGGAAATCAATTGTCAGTTTAAAAACTCATTGAAATCTATTCTCAGGAATTTGAGGACAGTGAGTGTCACAAGTGAAATCACATATACCCATCAACTCCAAATTCGAATCCATAGGCCCATACCAAATCAGTTTTAGTCTTTACAGTACTAACACATGCTCATAAATAATCTTATAACAATAACTTCAATCTCAGTTAAATGGGAAATTAACTCAGCAATGAAGAACAGGTATCAGTTGATTCGGTCCAATTCAATGTCCAAAAATCCATTTGAAAATCCATTTCCTAGCACCAATCAATACACAACCATATCAGTAAACTATGACACAGTAGGTGGATTAACCTGGCAGCTTAAATCATTACAACAGTAAAAAAATATTTGATAAAACTCAGGTTTCAATTTGTAGAACTGTGTATCAGTTAAATGGGAACACTTGTTTTCGAATCCAAATTCCAATAAAAGCTCGAAATAAATAATTGAAATAGGTGTACAAACATTGGGACATGTCCCTCGTGTCCGGGGAGAGTCTCTGGTGTCCAGGAATTGGGACACAATGTGTCCAAGCTAACATTCAAAATTCTGCAGAAAATTGGTAAAATAAGCATCGTGCAGCCATGTCGAGCCTTCGTGGGCTCGACACAGTGCTCGAGGTATGCCGTGCTTGTGCACACGTATGGAGGGGACATAGGGGTACGTGTAAATGTGTCTGTATCGTGTCCAAGTGAGTCGTGTCAGGAGTTACACGTGCGTATCAGTGAGAAAATTTCTCGTGGGTGCAGTACGTGTGCGACAGTGCAAATTCAGTACAAGCTCGAGAACTCTCTCGATACTCCACCATATCACCCGAAATTTTATGGGTGGCCTGACAGTCATGGCCCCCACGAGCACACCAAATTTGTTGTGCCGAGGTGTCGTGCACAGTGAGATAGGGGGCTCGAACAGCAGGGCATGTGCGCCGTGTCTCGTGCAGTGAGTTCGTATCCATTTTGGACACGAACACAGCTCGATATGAGCTCAGAGCTTGGGGGTTCGAAAACACACATCAAGGGCTAGAAATCCATTCAAATAGAATTTAAAAATAAGAAGAATTTATTCACTCAAGCATTTCATCGAACACATGCACCCTAACACTGATTCGTGTCCGATACGGACACAAAATAGACACGACTCGACACAAACCCAATACCTACGGTTAGGGGACACCTAGGGCTTCCTATCCATGCAAAGAAAATGAAATTTGGTGGAGGGAATAAGGATTTACCTATATGTGCAATTTGCATGAAAAAGCCTCAAATGAGGGGTGTTCTTCTTGATGGCCAAGTGCTCCAAATTGGTCCAAACCTGAGATTTCTCTCCATGGACATGAAATAGAGCTGGATTAGGAACTAATACAAAAGACTAGAGTGGAAAAGGAATTAAAATGAAGGATCTAGGGATTAGGGAAGAAATGACATTACCTCCTTCTCCAAATGTTGAAATTTCAATAAAGAGGCAAGAACAATAAATGAAGAGATTATTTATAGGGGAAATAGCCCTAGGTGGCTGGTCATAAAGTGATGGTTAGGGTTATGGTTAAGTCTAATGGGCTATGGGACTTAAGGCTAGTTATTGATTTAAGGTTTAATCACAAGTCATGACTTATGACTTAAATCTAACTTAAGTTAAATAACCATTCCATGGGTCAACTCTAGTCTAACTAGGGTTACATGACCTAACCAAGTCCAAACACAACTAGGGTTAGCTTCTAGGTTAGCCTACCAAGGTCATTGCTAGTCAAAGTCAACCTAGTCAACCCTCATTCAAACAATTCCAAAATAATTTCTAAAAATTCCCATAAATTCAAATAAATTATAATAAATCCAAATAACCCTAAAATGTCAAAAATATCCTAATTACGTGGCTAGGCTCTAGGGTAGGCAGTCTCTACTGTTCACTAGCAAAATACCAAAAATTACAAGTCATGGATTTAAATAGTTTAAAAATAATTAAAAATCACTAAAAATCATAATATGAAATAAATATCATTAAATAATAATTATAATTACAAAATTTCAAAATTACCCTCATCTGGAAAATTGGGTGTTACAGTTCTCCCAACCGAATGCCTAGTATCATCACCTCTATGACTGATATGAAACTCTAGTAACCGCCAAGTCTTCTAACATGCAATACTATTGGCAGTCACTCATATCCGTCGCACGCTCCATACGTATCGGTGGCCAGCCGACTACGCGGGTACGTGTCCTATATGTGACTCACATCACGTGATACAACAAGTGTCAAGGCCGTATGAGATATACCAATACCTCAACATCAATGAGTGGTCACTAGACTAAGTCAATACAAGAGAAATAAATAAGGCGAAGTAAACGACCGATAGAGTCACTCGCACCCAAGTGTGACTTGGACGTACAGTTTAAATATCAAGAAACAAAATACTGATAATAGCAACTAAAAATAAGAAGTATAATAATCACAGAGTAAGGTGGCAAGGTATCTTGCCTGATGGTGCAAAGTGGCAAGTCCAGGTAATCACAATGTCAGCTAAGAAATGTCACAATCTTCAAACAACTCCAGACGCTGAAACAAATATCAAAAACGCACTCGGTGTAAAATATATACCTAGGAAATACCTATCCAAAAGTCTAATTCTGGAACAGGGGCAAAATCGTAATTTCGGGTCAAAACGATATCCGCCGTTGGACCCGCTTTGCACCGAAACGTGTGCCATAGTCTATGGTCTCTAAAGTCGTCAAACTACAGGTCAACGGATTTAGTTTGAGGAGAAGAACTCAATAGTATGTCCAGTTTGGATTCCGATGAGCCGTGTACAAAATCTTCCGTTTGAGTGGGTCGCAGGCCCGCTAAAAATGGGTTCCGATTCGACCTTCTCAGAATCGAACCAAACTTGGCACACAGGACCAGAATTTTGATTCGGACCTGTTGGCGCAAGTTTCATCTTGATTTGACGACTGTACACGAAGTTATGGGCAAGTTTACAAAACACCGATATGGGGGTATCTCGGCGGATACGCGTTGATTTTGTCGCGCACACGCGACGAAACCGAGTTCCGTCAGTTCCCACACGTCGAAAACGTCCATACGCGTCTTTCGATGATATAGCGTGCGACCACGTGGCCCGGTTCGTCGGGGAACACGCCATATCGGACAAATTTTAGAAAATTAATATAATTAAACACAGCTTTTTCCTCAACTTCAACATCAATCTACTCTTTACACACAAATTGAAACGACGATCCAGAAGATGCGTTACGATCTCGATTATATTGTCTTTTACTATTTTCAATTAGTTCCTACAGAACTTTACTGCACAGCAAGAAAATTGGCCGACAAGTTGTCGTTTTAAAATAGTTTTTAGCGTTACAGAAAACAAGTTTTTGTTCAAATTCGTCTCGATTTTTCGAGCAAGTCGATAGGTTGTTTTCCAAATCCACCTAGAGTATCTCGAAGAGGGTCAAGTCTACTTTTCAGAATATCTTACGGATCGAAAATCGGTGCTACGAGTAAAAAGTTACGTCGTAGGGAAGTAGGGTACCTTGAGTGGGAAAACTGCTCCGTGGGTGACGCGGGGTTGACTTCCGATGCTCCGTTCGTCGTGCACAAAGCTCCGTCACTGGTGAAACGAATTCGCAGGCGAAGAGGGTATGATCAGCCTCAACTTTTATTTTGGAAGATTAGGGTTTTGAGGCTTGTGGAAAAAGTTATATATATATATCAAGTTGGTTCAAAAACCTAACACAAACTCTATTACTAATAACCCCATTTGGGCCTTGCCCACGGGTTGCTATTGCTATGTGAGCATTGCTGCTATGCATGGGATGGGGGGGGGGGGGCACTTAAGTGGGTGGGTGCTAACTATATATATATATATATATATATATATATATATATATATATATATATATATATATATATATATATATATATATATATATATATATATATATTATTTTATTTTTCCTTTTCCTTTTCCTTTTCTTTTTCCTTTTCCTTTCCTTTTCTTTTTCCTTCACTGTGGTCGGTCCCCACATGGGCCGACCACCACAGCATCATTCCTTTTTTTTTCTTTTTCTTTTTACTCTCTCTCTCTATATGTATATATATATATATTATATATATATATATATATATATATATATATATATATATATATATATATATATATATATATATTTATACATATATATATGGCATATAATCCCATAAATTTCAATAAATTGTAATTAAGTAATAAAAATCTTTACAATAATCATAGACTATATTTAATAGCACTTTAAAATATCAAGCACACAAAATCACGCACATATTATATATATATATATATCTAGAAATACACCCATATATACCAACTAACTCTTTAATGCCAAATAATATAAAAAAGCGTGTGCACGACGAATTTGATCTGTATCCGTCGAAATTCACCGTATCGGCCTCTGTGCAAATTTCTCAATTAGTTTGTGCACGTTCATCAGATTGAGACGAAACTTGCGCCAACAGGACCGTATCGTTTTTCTGGTCCTGTATGCCAAGTTTGGTCCGATTCTGAGACAGTTGAATCGGAACGCCGTTTTACGGGCCCCACGGTCCGATTCAACGGGCGATTTTGTGCACGGCCTGCCGGAATCCAACTCTGGACATACGGTTAGATTCGTATCAAAAAACTGGATTCGTAGACATATAGTTTGACAACTTTAGAGACCGTTGACTCTGGCACGCTTTTCGGTGCAAAGCGGGTCCAACGGCGGACACCGTTTTGTCCTGAAATTACCGTTTTGCTCCTGTGTCCAGAATTGGACTTAAGGACAGGCAATCCTAGCTATTTTGACTATTCTAAGAACATTGGTAATGTTTATTTCAGCTTTCGGGGACTATTGTACGAGTTTTGACTATTGTGGCATTCTGAGTGGTTCAGATTATCGGTTACCTCGGCACAGGACCAGAGGCGAGTACAGTTTATTGTCTGCATTTCGATATTGATCTTTACTATATTTCATTGATTGGCCATTGGTTATGTGATTTTTATACTCTATTCTAAATTGTTGAGTCGGGAATGAGAAGTACCAAGGATGTGTGATCCGACAGTAGAAAGTGTTTATTTTCATGCAGTAGACCTCGTAGATAGTGCTTATTTTCATGCAGTAGACCTCGTAGATAGTGCTTATTTTTTTGCAAGTAGACCTCATAGACAATGCTTATTTTTTTACAAGTAGACCTCGTAGACAGTGCTTATTTTCCTGCAAGTAGACCTCGTAGACTGCTTGTTTTTCTGCAAGTAGACCTCGTAGATAGTGCTTATTTTTCATGCAAGTAGACCTCGTAGACAGTGCGGTGTAGTGTCCCAGACTGACCACATATCAAAGGTAATTCTAACAGTTGGGAAAAGTATTTTGTGTCTATTTATTTGCTATTGGTTTTCCGTGTTTCCTGTTTATTTTCAAAAATATGTAATTGATGTCTAACCTCTGTTGTATAGTCATTTTCTTTATTTGAAATTGCATTCAGTGAATTATGCTCGTTCCATTCCTGACTGGAAACCATATTTTTCAGGTTAGCCGTGGATTTATTTAGCATGGGAAATATGGGTGTACTTGCAGCCGAAGCCTAGAGGCTAGCTAGATAGTTGAGTTGTAGTCATTATATATTTCTACAAGTTTATATTTTTTTGTAAATATAAAACTTGTGATTATTGTAAATTAAATTAATTTTGTGAATGAGCAATACTTGTGATTTTGAGCCATTGTGGCTATACAGCGTTCTACCGCCGACACTGCGGTGTAGGCTGGCTTGGACACGTCTCGTATCCATTTAAAAAAAATGGGTACGGATCGTGACAAGTTTTTGTGGTGGCCCATGTAGGTCTGTTTTCGCAAATCATGCAAACTCGTGATAGTACTTGAGTTATTTGTACTATTGCGAGCCTGCGACTAGGAAATGTTCATTTATGAATTAGGGATTAATTTAATTTAAGAGAATGACTAGGACTAGGAGTCCCTTGTTCAAATTGACCGTCGGGTAGTTAAGGTTGTTAGATAGGCCATGCAATTTAGAATTATTAAGTTCAGATAACTTGCTAGATCCCTATAGACACACTATTGCTTTTGATGTGATGATATGATCTAATGTGGGTATACTACTCACTTGATTAGTTAGGCTTTCTCGAAATTAAGGCTACAATCTTGATAGCCTACTCAGTTTTCTTTTGCTCCATGTAGATACAAATCTTATATCATAAGTTAGTATTGCCTATTTTAAATTCTATTTTTACTGTATGGAATTGGTTTATAATTCATGATTCTGTTATTCCTGTATGAATCCCTAGTTAGATTTGATTCAAAGTTTTTCCCTAGCCATTCGAAATATATATGAGATAAATATTAGGATGTTCTTACTTCACTTGTCTTCAGATATTTTCTATCGATCAGTCTTTTACTTTAAGGATTGAGACTTATAGGCAGATGTTACACTTTCTATCATAGTCAACTAGTTTGAACCTCTAGCAGCTCCTTGAAGTTTTTAGGAGTATAGTTAGGGTAATTTAACGACTGTGATGGCTAGACAGCAGCGCACTGTCGCCAATTACCTGAGAGTGGAGAGTGTGGGTTCACTGCAGCCGGCAGCGCACTGGCAAGGCACAACCCCCAGAATTGAAATCATTTCGAAGAATCATAGTCTATGGAACATTGCTAAAACTATGTTCTCGTTGACCTCTTTAGATCTTAGATACCCTTGTGTCAATATAAGGTAGAGTATCCGATATCATATCACATCTGAATCACGGAACCAAGGGTTACCACGGCCAGAGTATATGGGCGAGGCATAATTCTCGGTAACATGATTTCAGACGTGATTACAAATTTAGGATACCATAGAGGACAGAAAAATGCATGTTCGTCCCATAAGATCCAAAGCCAAACTAGTAGAAGCTCTGTAAGTTCGGTAGCATGTCTCCCAACCTGACCTTTCGTGGTCCTTGTGATCCATTGACGAGGTAACTGACTGACACTAATAGGTTTACCTGGAGTATAGAATTCAGAAGTCCATAACCCATTAGTCGACCAAGGCCTTATGAATAGAAGATAGTAGGATTGACTGTATAAGCAAGAACACCTGGTGAAGGTTGATTCTCGCAAAACTCGAACTAAATGTGCCTTCTTTCAAAAATCTTGTATACTTGTAGTTTGACTATTTTGACCAATGTTGTTATCACAGCCTAGTTTTGCAAGCTTACTTTTTATCGAGCTTGATTGAAGACATGTTTATTGGGGACGCCCACTGACATATTTCTAATCAGAATCGATACATTACGGTCTGATCAACCGTAGTGCACTTGGTTCGCTCTCTCTTTGATTAACCTACGTGGATTGAGATATCAAGGTATCTATGATCTCATCCGCGATTGCTTGACAATTCTTCTTGAATTATATGTTCGCCTTTGAATCACAAAATTGTGTTCAGTAACATCTCTCTTGAACTCTTTATTATTTTTGTCCTTCACTATTTGGAAAGACGAAAGCTCGTAATTGATAGATAGATACAGAGTATTCCCCATGGCTATGATAGTTGTATACGCAAGTGTAGCTACCATCGGCTAGCTCAGTGACTGGAACCTTGCCTTGAGTTACTCGTCCTCCCTTCGATACTAAACCTGCTAATCTTGATCTTCTATTCATTGGAGCCCGAGAATGATTAGGATCTTTTCCTTGAACAAATGCCAACCTAGGGGACTACCTATGCTCAGGAGACCAATTGTTGTGAGCCTCAAATTATTTGTTTGAAGCTCGCTTTAACTAGAACCCTTGTAATAATAGTCTGGCAGGTTTGACACCAATAGAAATTCACGACTCAGTTGTTAGGAATCTTTTTGCCTTAGAGTTGGGTATCCCATCGATAACTCTTGTATACTATGGACGAGTAGATCATTCTATTTTAGCGACCTTGTGTCATTGTACACACTCCTCCATTCATTAAAGAACGATCCTTGAACTTGACTTGTAACTACTGTATCCCATTACGCCGTGTCTTATTCTTCATTTACAAGAGTCGAGGTACAATATCCAGACTTTGGAATTTTTCTGACCTCATTATTCCTAAACCATATCCTAGTTTCTAAGGTGGGTAGACTGTAAGCCTCCTAAAGTTTTGGGATATACGAAGATCACCGATTGATTAGAATAAATTTTTATTAGAATGATAGTTAGTGCCCAGTGGACTCCCACTTTCCATTTAGATCATTTTGTGTCTCCGGACGTGTCATTAATATTCGGAGCACGAGACCAGCTATTATCTTCCAACAAACTGCATATGCAAGGCCTAGACGAGTTCACCTTCATCTAGGTATATCATGTCCCACTCAAATATGTCCCCTTATACTCTATTTTATGGTACGACTTTCAGGTAAAAAGGACTAGCTATAACCCTTACTATAATACCGATAAACTTCCCAACTACAATTAGAGACTCAACCTTGACTCAATTCATTCGACCCAATTATGGTGGATCTACTTGAAGCTACTATGCACATGTCACCAGTGTGCCACTCAACTGTGCCTTATCGTGCTACTTAAACACAAATCACGGAAGACGCATTTTTGGGCTTTAGGGACCTAGCTAACCAACCAGACTGGCAACTAACTCGACCACTTGGGTGAAATCTATTTTAGGTTACCCTAACCTAGTAGAAATAGTCTTATCATAGAGATCTTGTCCAATCCATATAGATTGAAGTCCAGGTTCATCCAACTGACGATTGATGCCCAATTAAGAAACCCATTAAGACCCAGTAAATCCATCTATACATACCACCCACATTTGGACGATAAAATCGAACTTTCTGAAAT